>VXBT01011130.1:919655-941956 GCA_013400235.1 Oriolus oriolus
AGAGGGCGAACCCACGCAACACCGAAATAGCAAAGAGCAGCCAAACATGCAAGCCCCACGCCACAACCGGAGCTGCTGCCGGCTGCTGGCGAGGGCAGCGGGCGCTGCCAGCGCAGGGAGGGCAGCAGCGGGGGCAGTGCCCGGCGGGACCCGCGGAGCGCGGCGAGCCCCGGGCGCCGCTCGCACAGCCGGGCGGGCAGCGGGGCCGGCGCTTACCTGGTGCGGTGCAGTGCTGGGGCCGTNCGTCCGCTCCCGGCCGGACACAGCCCCGGGCGCCCTTTCCTTGGCCGTGCTCGGAGCCGCCCCTGCTCTCTCGTCCTTCGGGAAGGGCAGCAGCAGCCGCAGAGGGCTCGCCTGTAGCACGAGCCTCTTCCAGCAGCCAGGGAGCGAGCAGGGGCTCGCTGCACGGGCTCTCCGCGTGCGCTGGATGTTTCACATGCCGAAGCGGGGCTGCTTCAGGGCGCTGCCAAAGGATCTTGCCCAGTGGAACAAAACCCATGTTAAATTATAGGCTTCTCAGCTCCGGTGGAAAGGAGCTGGGACCCTAAGTTGTAAGGTAATGCTCCCAGGGCCAGAAATCCTGGAACTGAGCTGCCTTTGTCCCCAATGAAAACGTATTTTTGAACTTTTAATGTGAATGGTGCTGATGGCTTTTCACCTCTCACACCTGGTGATCTGTGCACTGTCTGAGGATGACAGGCCCTGCCATAGGTCCCGCATTTTATCTACTGCCTTTTTCTAGAAGAAAGGGACAAAACTTGGTGGAAGGCAGCCCCTGCAGCATTAACCATAGCGATACTGTGGCACTGCTGGTGTCCCGCCTCCCAGAGGCCAGGAACAGCCCACAGGTGACAGTGTGCTGTCTTCTGCAGGCTGTGAGTAATCCTACTAGAGAAGGTCCATCCCTGAGTTACTGCTCTTGAAAGATCATGTCCTTGTTGCTAGCTGACTCTCTGGGTCTTCTGTGGATCAACAGTTTCACTGTCACCTTCTTGCTGCCCAGCTGCTCTTTCCCAAGGGCGGTAGATGACTTGCAGTCAACCTACAAGATGTGATAGGGAGTCTGTGAACTGTGATTTTCTGAGTTCACAGCTTTTACCAGTAGATGAGACCACATACAAATGAACAGCAGGAAGTCCTGTGCTCTACATGAATCAAAGGGGGCTAACAGTGATGAACAGACAGTACAGGATTTCTCTGTTCTTGATTTGTGAGCAAAAGAAATTACAAGCTGTACTGCTTATGTGTGAGAAGATGGGGTGTGAGCATAGCAGATGATGACAAGGACACTTGCATCTTGGTTTCAAGCTATGTACAAGCAGAGGGAGCAAAGAGTCATGAAAGGCTAGAGGCTCCTGCTGACAGATGCATGGCACATGGATCAGTATGCTGCCTCTGTACATATAATGAGAGTATTCATAGGACAGTAACACTTCAGTTTCTGAGTTTTGCCCCTTGGTGACTGAAGTTCCTGCCTTCCGTGACAGTACACGACATTAAGTGTCAGCCAGATGAAGCCTGAAGCAGTAACTGGCAATGCAGACAAAGCTTTGGAAGGTCCTGCTTTGTTCCCTGGAGCCAGTTACTCAGAACGACCTTCCCTGGTCCTCCGCTTCTCAAGTTGTATCCCTGCTGCTCACATTGCTCTTCCTCTCCTTTCCCTTTTTTTATCTTTTGGTGACTGCTGGCTCCCTCTCAAAGGCAGATGATATTTTCTCATTGTTTGTCTAAGGCAAGTGATAGAAAACAGCGTCTGTGTGTTGGAAGCTTTGCTAGTAGCCTTACTAGTGGCAAGAAGATTTTTTTTTCTTTTGGAGAAGCTACAAATACTTTCAGCACCAGTCATCTACCTGCAGTAAGCCAGGCCAAACATCCCCCGTGGGTATAATGGAGGACTGGACACATGGCTGGCACTAACCAAATCTCTTCTACTTACACTTCATAAAAAATGAGTGAATAATTCTGCAGCTTTATGAGCCTGTGCTACTTGAATCTTTGTCCATGCAGCTTCCCACACGTACTGCTTAGCTGGGCTGCTGTGTTATCAGAGATCACGTGCAGCAGCCAGGGCTGCTCTATCACACTATCTGCAGGCACTAAATAAGAGCTGCTTGAAGCCTGTAAGAAAGGAGCCACCTCAAGGCTTTGCTACACATATTTCTGTTGCTATGTAGTAGCTCATTGCACTGTAGGTGCTATAAAATATTTTGCTCCTGCTGTGTAAAATACCTGTTTTGCCCAACTTGGAAAACATCATGAAAGATGGTTTAAAGTTATAGGTTTAGCAAAAATACAGTGAGATCCAGAGCCTTTCACAGGCAGATTATTGC
Organism: Oriolus oriolus; assembly: GCA_013400235.1. Taxonomy (NCBI): domain Eukaryota; kingdom Metazoa; phylum Chordata; class Aves; order Passeriformes; family Corvidae; genus Oriolus; species Oriolus oriolus. Next base: position 921,986 of record VXBT01011130.1, read on the forward strand.
CCAAGTCAGTAAATACAGACTGGACACAGTAACTTTTTGCCTAATTGGTAATCTGGAGCACATTCATGGCCGTGGACTGGTGTCCCAGTTCCCTGTTGCCAATACAAGCAGAGAGCGTTGTGCAGAGCCAGGGTAACTCTTTCCTCATCCAAGGAGGCGTCCCTGCACTGAGGCAAACTGACAGGGTTATCTGAGTCAGCACAGCAGTTTGTCCTGGCAGTGATGGTTCCCTAGCTGTGCTTTTTATAGAGGACTCAGGTTTCCAGTTTTTTTTTGTTTGGCAGCTTAAAATGTAGATCTGTCTGTCTGTCTTACCTTTCAAATAGGGCTGCTAAAATGGGAACACCAGAGGAAAAAAAAATACTGTCTCACTGTGCATTTGACAGCACTTTGTGGCATATCAGCTTTTCTGACACTTGTAGGTGCACAATGGCAGAAATATATTACTGGAAGAAGCACAGCTGATTATAAAATCAAGCCCCATCATAGGGGGTCGCACCTCCAACTGCTTCTGTAAGAAGGAAACCCAAATCAATCACCCAGACTAGTTCTTTGTCATTTCCTGAAAAAGTGGCACATTAAATGCAGTAAGTTAATTGCAACAAGTTAGCTATAGAAAACACTGTTTTATTATAGCTACCATAGTTTCACTAAGCCTTAAATGTATGGTTTTAAAAACAGTTTGCAGCCTAGATGGTCCAGATGCAATGTAAGGCACAAGCTCGCTTTGCAAGGCTTTCACTGAGGTTGCTCGGTGACAAGCAGGCAACTGGGTTCACACTGTTCTGTTCAAAGACAAATATATGGTATTAGCTCCACAGTGAGTGCTTTCCTATGCAGATAGTCCTCCGGGTCTTGCCATTCTTCACCTCACCTGAACTAACCAAGGCCTTTCAATCAGCAGTTCTGAGAACAGATAATGAGTGATTGTGCCTTCCTGTCAGCTATCACACCGCAATGGGCTGCTCTGGTCATCTGTTTGCTGGCTCTGGTCGTTTTATGAGAACAAAAGAACTGCTTCTTTTCAGCCTCTGTTCTGAAACTGAGTAATTAAGCAAGGGGTTTGTGGTTTACTCTGACTTTATTACTTCCAGGTCGCTCTGCTTCTGTGCTATCCTCCCCCACAGCTTCAGAAGGGAAGAAAGGAAATATATTGCAGTGGAGGATGTAGAAAGAGTAGAGGAGCCTTCAGCATTTAATTAAAGCCTTTTGAAGCAAAGATAAGCAAATATTTCCTCAGAGCAAAGTTAAGTCATGACCACATTTATAGGTAAAATAGTCCAGAGAGAAAAAATATATCTCCATTTCACTAGCATAGTAATGCATCTCTTGAGAAGTCCTTGCTGTTTGCTAGGTGGGAGAGCAATGCTAGCTCAATGCAGTTACAGTATGCAATTGAGCAGGGAAGCTTTTGATTTGGTTTTGGGCTTGAAACTAAAATGAATTGCTAGGCCAGAGGCACTGTACTAGGGTTATTAGAAAACAGAAAATGTCCACCTTATTTTGGCTGGCACATATTTTGTTCCTGCAGCAGCACACAACACCTGTGATTGAGACAGAGCTTTAAAGAATTAAATTTAAAGAACATCTGTGTAATGGACAGGGACAATTCTGTCACACAAGGTTTACAGCAGCATTTTTTTCCCCTTGAATCGAGCTCTTCTGTTCAATAGTTGTTCTCTGCTACTAAGACTAATCTTTGTAAATGTGTATTATCTATGAAGCTGGGTTGCTTTCATGTGACCATGCGGCAAATAGTAATTTTTCAGGTACATAAGAAGTCAGTTGAGCCTGTAAGCCTTTGAAAATTTAAAATTACTTGTAATTATTTACCTGATGAAATACAGTGAGCAGAAGTCTTATTAAGTCTTATTAGAAGGCTATGCTCTTTACTTGCTTCTCAGAATCCTTTCGTGAACTTTGAAAATTACTAATGGTTGCAAATATATACCAAGGAAACTAGTCCTGGGAGACTCTGTTATTGTTTTAGGGATTTCTTCAGTACTGGCACAGTCCATACAAGGAAGAAACAATTTTTTGGTATTTTTAGAATTTTTATTAGCCCATTTCTCATGGCTGGGGGAGTGTTCAACCTGATCTAACATGCTCCAGCCGTTGGTAACCCTTCACTGATACCCCTGATCACATGTTAATAGGCAAATCAGAGAAAGTCTGGGAAAAAATATTGCACTGCCCCCACTGCAATACTGCCACAACTGTCTCCTGGAGAGTGGGGCATGCAACATGCAGCCAAATGCACGTGCAAAGATGGATGGGGTCTATGTTTTCTTACAGCAACAGGACATGGGTCTAACTCTTTGGGCATTGGTAGGGGGTCTAGGTCTCATTCTATTTCAGTCAATAGTGCAAGTTCCTGCCACTCTTGGGACTTCTGTTAAGGTTAAATTCAAAGACATTTAAATTTAAGGCATTTCAATTCCTTGAAACTGAAACCTTTGGACCGAATTAGAAGCTAGAAATTGATTTAAAATGTCTAATCTTTTTAAGGCTGATTAATGATAAATTAGTCAATTGTAGATGAGTCATCACTTTGAAAATGTATAGTGGAAGAGAAGTGCATTGCTTTCGGAAATGAGTGACATAGAAAAAGCAAGAAAAAGCAAGATATATCTCAGGCTGCTGAAATGTTTAATGTAATGTGATTATATTAAATTCAGGATATTTTGAGCAAAACTACTTAAACTGATTTCATGCAAAATGCAGCCTTTTAGAAGTATAATTGCTTTGCTAGTATGTAGTAAGATGAAATAAAGACAATGCCACGTTATTTATAAATTGCTGCAACATAGAGTAAAAAGGGAAAGAAAACTGAAAGAAGGAAGAGTATAAATGTAGATATTCATTCTTGGAATAACCTGAATTTACCATGAAGTTTTTTACAAGAGTGCAGAAAACAAAATACGTACACATATTTTATACATGAGTATAAATCTGGCTTATAAATACAGACCAGATTCACTTTTGAGAATGCAAAGGCTCTCCTGGATGTCTGAAATAAAGGGAATATTTCAATATTACAACATTCTTTTTCTCCATTTTCTGTGGATTTCATTTTTAACCACACACCCAAGATCGTTGAACCTTGATAATCTGTGGCCAAACATTTTGTAAACATAAATCATGTTGCTGTGTGTAGATAATCACAAAATAATAAAATAATAAAATAATATATAAATAATAATAAAATAATGTGTTTATTCTCTTTCTTTTCTCTAGGCCCAGGTGAAGGAATTACCTCTGCTGATGAATAGTCTTTTCCAAAGAAAACAGTAAGTGAAATGCTGCTTTGTGCAATTCGCTTTATGCTTAATGCTGTGTGAACAAGCAAATGTTGGTTGAGTAGACACTTCCATCAGCTATGTGGGAAGTATTCTCGTTGTTTGCAGTCTCTCAAGGAAAAATGGGATTTTTTTATCCACATGTGCACAATTCGCTGCAGACTTGCAGGAGCCACATGATTATTCAATATGATTTCCATTCCCATAAAACTTATGTTGAATAAAACCTTCATCAGCACTGCTATATCTGACAGTGGCCCAACTAACAGCTGCAAGATGTTCATACGGTGTTTAGAAGCCCTTGAAGGGTCTGAGTAACACTCCTTTTCTTGTTCTGCCACCCAAGAGACATGATCCGTTTCTGTATTTTAAGTTGTCTTACAAGGTCCTTTTTGTCTTGTGTATCACAAGGGAAGAATGAGGCTTGGAAATCAGTACAGTGAAATTCTGTTCCAAGTTTTTCTTGGATTTGCTATGTGGGGAAAATGCTCCCCTATGGCATAGGTCTAACAGATGAATGAATGAATCTTTTCTCTTTCAGATTTAGTTTAATTTCTAACACTTCAGGCAAAAAAATTGAGTTTCCTAGGATCTGACCTAGTTATCCCTTTTTGGGTGCAGCACACATATTTATATGAACATATATTTCCCCAGTTTCACAGGAGTCAGATTTCATGCAGATATTCACTTCATTTTTAGATTTGCTGTAAAGAATGAAGCTCTTCAATCCAAGTGCTGTAACATCATCAGTTGTCTTTCATCCTGCAGTGGAAGGGGAAGTAGTTATGGTCTTGAGAGTAGAAAGATTTGTGGCCTCAATAACATACTTGCAATAAATTTGTTTCTTTGGGTTATTCTTAGATGCTGCTTCCCAGAACACAGATGGTTTACTGTCAAAATGTGCTTGCTCCATATATGCAATAATGCTTACAGTAAGTTTTGCAAGCTTTAAAATGGTTTTAATCAGTGAGAATAAGTTTGCATGCTTCTCTGGAGAATTGCAGTCACAGAATAATGGAGTTTGCAAGGGGCCTTTTGAGGTCACATAATCCAGTCTCCTCCTCAAAGCAGGACTAGCTTCAAAGTTAGATCTGACTGCTCAGGTTGCTTGTCCAGCTGAGCTTTTAATACCTTCAAGGACAGAGAGTCTGCAGCTTCTCTAAAGAACCTGCGCCAGGGCTAACCACTCTTGTAATTTTTTCTCTTTATCTGTCTGGAATTCCTTTTCTGCAACATGTGACAGTTGCCTCTTTTCCTTTTGCTGTACATTTCAAGGAAAAGTCGGGCTCCATCTTCTCTCTGTTCCCTCTTAGTAGTGAGAGGCTGCACTCTGACCACTCTAACTTTTTTTCTGAAAGTTAAGCAAAGTCAGCTCTCTCAGTCTCACCTTCTGCAGTACATTCCAGGCCACTAACCATCCTGGTGACCTTCTTAAGGTGCTCAAATGCAAACCTAGCCCCCATACATCCCCCACACATCCTTCCTGGCTAGTACTTTTTAACCACTTTGTGTTAACCAGGCAACTGGATGGACTTTGTTCATTGAGCGAAACACAGCTCATGCACTAACTTCATCTACCCTTCACTCTGCTGCAAAGGCAGGGATCTCACCTTGGTGACACTGACCTGCATTTCCTAGTCATAATGTACACTTTAAGGGTATGAGGAGTTAAGAGCTTTCATCTGAAGAGAAATCACCATGTGTGTTGGGGAGGAAAAAGAATTCTCTTTTTATTCTGACTAGGAGAAAGCAAGAAGCTTCTCTGAACCCAGAGGTAGTTAGAAATTTTTCTTTTTACTGAAGTTCTAATGTTTAAAGGAATAAATGTCCAACAGAGTGTTTCTTGGAAACATAACATTCAAAAAACATGGTAAAAACAAAGCCAACCTTTCTCTTTGCCTTCAGCAAGTAGTTCTATCGAGGATCCTTTTGCAGAGAATGAGATGGGACACAAAATAACACATGGCATCAGTGGCATGGCATTCATGTCCTTCTCCTAGCTTAGGGAAAACCTATCCTGAAGTTCCTGATCCTTTTTTTATACACCCATATATTTCTCTGCAGTATATTTATGTATGCAAAGATGCATAGCTCTGACAGGAGAGGCTCAGAGAGATGGAGTCCAGTCAAGGCAGTTTTCAGTCTATTCATAGGACAGGAGCTGGCTGTCACCAAGCCACAGCCTGGCCATATCAACTGGCTATTATGGGAGAGGAAGTTGTGGTTCTGTCCTTTGGGAGCAAGTGAGGGAATGCAGAGAAGTAAAATACACAATAAATCTTTTTCCATCCTATTTAAATTACTAACTTTGTAAATCTCTCTGTACCCCAAGGGAAAGAAAAGTTGCTCCACTGGTAGCTTTCTTTCTCATGGTAGTAATAAAGACAGTGAGCATGAAAGAAAATAAATAGTAGTTCTGTATAAAACAGGTAGCACAGAAATGATGCATTCATTTTATTACTGCCATCATGTATTACACATTTGGCTTCTCCAGATGATAGCCATATTCATAATTTATGCAGTCTGTGTTTGAATATCCCATGAAGAAGGTACTTAAGGAGAAACTCCTCTGCTAGTCATAGCACAGCAATGTTGAAAGCAGGATGGGGTGTTGGTCAATGGAATGTCTCTCTTTTAGAAATTACACCCTACTACCAGGACTGCTAGCTTCAAAATCAGGTTATGCATGCCCTGCAGGTATAATACCAGAAAATAAAATACTATACCTTGCCCTTTTATGTAACACAGTGTAAGTGCAGATAGAGGAAGAGAAGTGATGATTCATTATCTGTTCATCCAAAATGAAGAATGCTGATTCACATACTACATCCTAAAGCTTCACAAGTCTAAACGTATTCTTGACTATTGTCAAATCGTCTTTCCAGATGCTGTGCACAAGAGCTTGGCTATGCTTTCTGTCACTGATCTTGCTCTAAATCAAAAGGTCTAGATCAGCCTTAGAGTCATCAGCATTTAATGTCTCTTCTAGTATGTCCTACTTCTCCAATCCCTTGTTATAAGTTTTGCAAGTGATACAGTACTTGTTTCATCCTCTGTGTTTTCAAACAGCATATGGAACTTTAAAAATACATAATTTAGTCGATAGCATACTACAGCTTTTTATTCCAGGCTTATGCTTGTGCCCTGTTTTTTATGATAGCCATACACAAAAATGAAGGCAAATTAATCCTTCTGTCAGGAAAAAGTCATTCTGTCCAAGACAGGGAGCTTCCTGGCCTCAGACATTTATGGTTTTTACTTTTACATCAGTTTGCCAAAGTTAGAAAAATGTTCTTTCTCCCATTTTTAGCAAAATAAGACATTAATCTCTATTTTGTTTAAACTGTATAAACCTATTAGAGTCGGATGCAGAGTTGATAAAAAAACAGCTGTTCCTCATGAAACTGCATGAGACCTACTCCAGTGTAAGCACATCAAACTGGTGTGAAGTATGAATAACATTTACCACGTAAATATAAAAAGTCCCTGCCACGATTCTCTGGCTGACATTTCTAATGATACGTTCTCAGCTAAGTCAATAGAGATATATTCCCTTGCTTTTGTGGGTCTCTGAGGTCCTCTGTTCTTAGGATCATTTCTTTTCCTTATCCATATGAATTTGAAAGAGTAATTATACTCCTGAAGATCCTTCCCTGAACAATGTTACCACACTCAGTGTGTAACCCTTACAATGCAACTAATAACAAGGGTGGGAACTCCCACTTGAAACTCCTACCAGTCTTTTCGTGATGGGGAAAGATGATGCTTAGAAACGCATTCAGTGGGATGTGTTCCGAGTTTAGGGACAATTATACTTTCACTGTGCATCATCCCCACAGCCACAATAGTTTGCAGAAATTTAACAGAGCATGGGGTTCCTTTGAATCAGTGGGTTTCTATACTTCAGTACCAGCATAATTTAATCAGATCCAATGGCGAAAACCAACTCAAAGCTGCTGTAATGCTGAAAAGAAATGCCACAAAAAACTTACAGTTTCATGAAGTGTTGCCTAACATTTATTTCATCTGTCTGTATTGTTCACGGAAGAAGGAGTGGCTCAGCAGACCAGCTGAGCAAACCTACTTTCCCTGCAGATTCATATTGGTGTAATTTTAACAGTGGAATGACGATGTTTCCATGCCTTACCAAAAGAGTTAGGTGGTCAAAGATCTGAAGCAGAGCAAGACTTGATAACAGGAAGGAAACATGACTTACAGATAAACCAGACTATATACACTCCAACCACCTGTAGCCAAACTACCGTAGAACTCTTTGAGCTGCTGCTACGTCACACAGTATTTTAATTACTACCAAAATGTATTGCGTCTCCACTGCTGATATATAGTATCAAATCTAAAGCCAGTTTTCTTCCTTTCTAAGTCTTCTGAGTGGATGAGTTCAACAACCCACTGAGACTTCGCTCTTGCAGATAATTGCCTACTCAACCACCTTAAATTTGCCTTTGGTAGCCTGGCTCAGAGGACCAGTGATAGGATGGCTGATGAAAAAAGCCTGTGCATGGATTTAGAGTGGGTGAGAGAGATATAAGCATACATACTGAGAAAATGCTTAGTTTGCTTGCTCTTTTTTAATCTGAAAAACAGGGCACTGATTTCCTGCCAAGGGACACTTTTGAATAGGAATATCTGGAATTACCTACTAAATTTGGTTGAACTTGGAGTTGGAGGCAGAGAGCGGGAGGAAATCATGATAGAAAGAAATGGATGTCAGGCTAGGAAAAAGCTGGGCTAGAGGCTCTGTATCTCAGAGGCTTTCTTCTGTCTCTGAGCAGAGTCCTGGAATGGCTATGACAGAGCCCTATTTTTATGGGGTCATACATTTTCTTCAAAGGGGACCCAGAAGGGAGCACTGCCAGTCCATGCTGATCCTTTTCTCCCATCACAAATGTCATAATTTAAATGTAACGTGTGCCAAGAAAGAACCAAGCAAAAATAATTTAGATATGTTGTCTAAATATGAAGGGAAATGAAGGGAAAAGTTAAGTCTTCATAAATTCTGTATTTTCACTGCAGGCAAGTGTTTTGTAGGCACATTTGAGTTTATCTAAACATCATTACTCTGATAGAAATTCAATCTTGAGTGTTATTAAAACAAAAAAACAAAAAAACTTTTCGTGTCCTTGAGCAGTGCTAAGCACAAGGTCTCTGATTCAGAGGTGATGTTGGCCACTGCCCTTCCTTTGCTGTTTCCTTCACCTTGTGCGTCAAGTGATGCAGCTCAAAGTTTAGGTAAAGGTGACAGCTAAAATGACATGTGACATTGTAAGAGGCACTTTTTCCTGACATGCCGTTCCTCCTCCTACCTCTTTTTTTTTTGTCCCTGCAGTTAGAGGAGCTGTGCTAGTCACAAGTGTCTAACAGCTCTGCGTGCCAGTCTCGGGGCTGGGCTCACATATCTGCACAACAAACTCTCCACACTGGAAAACTCATCCCTGCACTGAGGCAAGGCAGGTTACTGGAGGGAATATAACAGGGGTCTCAGTGTGCCATCCTTGCCCAGAGGATACAAGGGGAAGAGATCAGATTCATCCTTGCAGGACTTGAGATGAACTCCTTTGTCCTGAAAAATGACTAAGAGCAGTCTCGTTCTCAGTTGCAGCTGAGAGGCAGCTTACAAGGTGAGCAGCCTGTGAGCTCCAAAGTGGTGCCTCACACAATCAGTGATTTAGTCTTACCATATGCTAACACACCAGGTGCAAAAACAAGGTTAGTATGTCAGTGGGTCTGCTGCAAACACGTGCCAATTTGGCAGCACAAATGCACAATTATTAACATATAATTTAAAGGAAAGGGTCTACGCCACGTTCAGAAGCAACTTAAAAATAGGAGAGTGTTAGTTTCATACAGATAAATTTGGAAGACTAAAGAACATTCAAATAAATCCCTGCAGGCCACTGTGACCTTGCTTTGAATTTCTTCTGAATTTGGTCTGGAGTGTCCACGCCCATGCCAAGTTGTCATTTGTACACAGCACAACACAAGCGGTCCAAGCTAAGCTCCAAACAGAAAAACAAATTTCATTATCTATTTTATATTTTTCCTTGTTAATCACTTGATAACTTAAAACCTTCCAATAGCTGACAGAAAATTTGCTAGTTAAGAAGTTGTTTAGAGGTCCCTGAATTGAAAGACAGAATGAGAAATGAACACCAATCAAGGTACCAAGAAATTATGGAAGGTCTTTCTCTGTGACCAGTCCCTGGAAAGGCTGTTATTGTTTGGGGCTTTATTTTGCAAACATACTTTTTCCTACGAGAGAAGGAATATAATTTTTCCTATTAAGTAGCCACAAAGTGCAGATAACTGTCAGAAACCGGTGAAAATATTTCCGCATCACCTCCCAAAATTAAAAAAATGCTTAGACTTTTTTTATATTGAGTTTTTTATTGTTTGGGATTCTTGGTTAACATTTATGTAAATAGTTTCATTTAGTAATTTTAAGTGCTGCAGTGTTTCGCAAAAGAACAGGGTACAAAAATAGCCTGTGTGCAGAATTACAATTTAATTTGTTATCCATATTTCTATCGCAGTTTTTAGCATAACAAAAGCGCCGTATTGGCCTGAAAAATCAAGGCCTTTCACTGATCTTAAATTTCTGGTTTGAAACTTTTTGACACGTAATTCACATATGTTTACAGTGGTTTCTCTTCATTGAACTTCTTTTCCCCTAAACAGTTGACAGAAGGCAGGGTTTCCAAATGGCATCATGTTCTAAGATTTATCAAGGTGCTTGGCATCAGAATTAAAAAGAACAGCTGACCTGGCCATTACTTGCCATAACCACATATCCAGCTGCTTTACACGATTCCTCCCAATATAGACACAGAGGGGCTATATCGAGCGTTGTCACATTTTGAATTTGGAACCCCTGCCCAAAGAGTATAAAGTCACTGTATAAAGCTTTCAGTTGTGCTGGGATCAGCTAGAGCAGAAGCCGGGGTTTAAAAGAGGACACTGGCAGTTTGCCTGAATAAAAAAAAAAACAAAACAAAAAAAACCTGCCAATAAATCTTCTGCCTAAAGTATTTGAAAGAAGTGTAACTTAGAAATTAAAAAGAATCAGTAACCAGGCAATTTCAAAATACAAACACACAATCTTGGATTCCTCGTATACTTTGTCAAGACAAAGTATATTTCCAAAGTAAGTCAGTAACTAAAGGTTAAATCTGGTTTCTCAGGCTGCTTTCCTAAAGGAGGAGCTTCAGTGCTGTGCCAAGCTAACTTCTGTCCATGCATACAGATCTCTGTCTTGAGTAACACGGTGAGCTTGGCCTGTGTGGGAACATAGCTTGGAGTTCACACATTTCTGATCAGACTAATATTAATAGCAAGGCTAAGACTACTCCATTCTGCCAATTGAACTATTTGTATGGTTCTGATATCACTTTGCAGAACATCTGCTTTTTCTTCACTTCTTTTTCATCCTTGAATTAACTCTTACCACACCTACAGTGATCTCTTGTACCATCCCAACTGGGTAACTACCTTGATAAAAAAGACAAAATAGCTCCATATACGCCATTTTGCAAGATTCTGCACAGCAGTGTCATACTCCCTGCCCATCTCCCATCTTCCATCCATCCTGCTGCCTCAAAAGTTCCTTGCAGCCTGCAGCATTAGTGGCCCTGTGCACTGTGAGACACCAGCTCACATCATGTCTTAACCCAAGCTTCCCAGTCAGCATCTGCTAGACAAGGATGTTGCTTTAGAGAGTGGTCTCAGGGTGGCCATTAATGCATAATTTAGATTTAACTGGTATGGTTTCTGCGGGAGCATGGGACCCTTGAACAACGAACCAATTTGATTACGCAAGAATCCATTTATTGTTTACATTAATCCATTCTTATGCATTTCTGCAGCTGTCGTTCACACGATCACGCACTACTGGATTAGGTCTCTCGCATTGTCCACGCGTCCTGCATGCACCTGTCAGGGCACTTGATGGGTTCTAGTCCAGGATGGTGCAGTCCCTCTTTCTCTGCTTTCTCACTGTCTTGTTATTCTGTCTTCCAACTTCTTCTTTCCCAATTTAGAACTGCTCGCATTCCTCAGGACCTGATAAGGGTAACTGAAGATAACTTGGCTGGGGCACCCTGACAGGATTCTCATGTCTTACAACAGGTTTCCCATAGCTTTTTTGAGCAATGTAAGTTGCATGAATACTTGTTTAATTTCTTACTATACTGAAGCATAATGTCTTCTGATTTCTGGTTCTTCTCTTCAGGGACTTATTAAATATTCCTTTTAAGAATTTTATGAGCTCAGCATCAAAGTACATTATAAATCTGTCCAGAAATAAATAACACAGTGCTGAGGAATGTTAGCTAAGGGAATCTATAGTAGATTTATTTCTTTCTCTCCCTCTCTTCTGCCAGCGCAGAAGCAAAGCCTTCAGATTCTTTTCCTATCCCAAAGGGACTGGCAGCTGGCCAGCTTAATTAGCAAAGCGTTTAGGTATGTTACTGAACTTCCCATAAGCAGGTCTCTCCATGTAAGTCAACGTGGCTACTCCAAATATTCCAATACTCTGCTAGACAGAACTAAGCCACATGAGGAAAAAATAACTAATTCAGCTCTTAGCCAAGGTGGGCTACATCTATAGGACTCCATGAGATCTCTGCTAAAAGCAGACCAATCCTCCCCCAGAAGATGGTGTTAACTGTGCTGTCAGATGCAAGGGACAGTTTCTACTTCACAGTCTCAGTAAGGTAAATCCAACTTTCCACAACAGCCCTCTCTGCATAACCTGAGTAGATGCCAAGTGAGAATTGCTCAGAAAAAGTACAATTTTATTTTATTCCAAGTTTGTTTTGCTAAAAGCTCTTTTGGCTAAATTGGAGGATTCCTAATACCTCCTGATTTTTCCTTACTGTAATTGTTCTGTCTTGGATAAAATGAAGACAGGCATGTATCAGTTGTTCTGGTAAACTTGCACAGTGGCCTCTCAGATCTTTGCTGCAGCACAGACTGGTTTTGGATCACTCGATGTAGCTATAAAAAGGGAAATTGATATTCCTAATAGCATTATTAACTACTGTTACAGTGTAAAGTGCCTGAACAGAGAAGAAAACCCCTGAGCCATTTGTGCATGTGCTGTCATCAGTTCTACAGCGCTCTGCACCCTTTGGAATGCATGGCTGACTTTGCTGGTTGTGTCAAACTGACATAAATGATAATTTTATTTGCCTACAATTTAAGATCCCTAGTAACTAGCATGCATTCCATATATTTTTTCAAGGAATACCATTTATCTTGGATCAAATACAAATTAGGCCAACTTGTGTGGTGTTTATCTGTTGCAAAGGACTTTTGTTTACAAGCTAAGAGCACCACAAGAACATCTGGGTCCCATGTCATCCAAATTGCAAGGGCTATTCTGGTCCACACTGAATCGTTTCCATGCAAGGACAGTACTGAGGAAGACAGCGGTAGCTCTGCTCCATGAGCTGTCCAGACAGCAGAAAAAGGATCATCAGTGAAATGATTTCTGAAGAAAACTGGTTCACTGTTAGATGCCTATGGGACCTTCAATTGTGTGCACACATTTCATGTGCAGTGCTTGCACTTCAAATGTCTTTAGGGTTTTAAGATGTTAATCATGCCTACTTCTCCACACCAGTCTAATCTTCCATTCAGCTGTTCTGTTTCCAGTCTTAAAATTGTTCAAGTCACGAGGTAGATCTGGAAGTAAAATAGGCTCCCACTGGGCATTTTCTGGAGAAGTGAGGTAGGAGACTCAGTTAAATATTTCTCATCTTGAAGACCAAAGGCCCTGGCCAGATGAGGCAAAGAATTGAAAAGGAAAGAGAGAAGGATCACCACGCACACTCCTGGAACGATTCCAGAGTGATAGAAGAGATATATTTAGTTCTAACCCCAAGTAACCTTGCTGTTGAAATGACATCTTGTGTAATTTAACCTTAGCAGCAATAGTTAGCATTTATGCAATTATGTAAAGTAAAAATGACCTATTTTTTAATTATAAAGAAATGTATTCAGTAACCTCTAAAATACAAAAAGGAAAACTTTTAAATAGATTTCCCAGATATCTCCTAAAATCCTCACGACACAGAATTACCCTATACACTTAAAAATGTTGCCATTTAAAGAGGAATTTATCAGGTATTAGGCATTGGCTGTACTGGCCAAGTACACAGTGCTATGCTAAATAATCACAGTCCCAAGTGAAATACAAGCACCATTTACTATTTTTAGGCAGTCAGATTACATCATTTGTACCCATGATCTTGAGAGTGACTATAAGGCAACATTTCAACAATCAAGGCATGTTTGATACAAGACGAAAATCAGTAATTTTCTGGAATGAATGGAAAAATTATCTTCCATGGACAAATAAAGACATAAATTATTGCTATAAGCCCTCCTATAAACTATATAGAAGAAACATCTCAGTTGCTTATAATAATTACAGAAAAAAAAAAGTGGATCACAGAAATAATCTTAGAATAAACTGCCTGAATAAAGTGCTTAAAATTTTCTTTCTCTTACTAAAAAATACAAAATTCAGAGAAAGGCTGTGTATATACATAAATGAATGTTATGTTGCCATGCATTTATGTCACTCAACTGTGATGGAAACCAACAATACTTAATTTGCTAATATTTTCCCATCCTTTAAATATATAATATTGACAATAAACACAGACAACCAATTTACTATTCTATTTAAAAACTGCTTTACTCACGGGTTTTGTGTGTGTGTGTGTGTGACAAAGATGCCCAAGACATTTTACTTTTAAAATGTTTTAGTAAACTCCAGTGTAAAATTCAATAAACCTTTTGTAAAGCATTAGTGAAACTGGTGCAAGATGCTTCTTCTTGCACATATTTAGTCAGGTAATACATACAAAAATAGAGACCTACATTACAGAGTCTCAAAATATTGTTGATTAAGGGCTTTTAATTTAATTTTGCAATTTAGTTTGCTTTCAAGAGTGTTCAAGTGTACAATTATTTTAGAACTTTCTGACTACTTGGTGTTTTCTAACTTTTGCTAGAACAAATTCTTCATTAAATTTAAGGTATAACCAGCAGTTCTGTTTCTTTTTTTCCATCTCAGAGCTCTGATAAAGAGATTCCGTCTTCAATTGACTCACAGAACAAATTAATGTAATAGATGTCCCTTAAGTGAGGATTAGCCACTTATATGCAGTGTGACTGTCTACTCTGCATTCAGGCAGGAATGCAAATATCTTTACCTGGTAAATATCTGAGTATTACAATATTTTTCTGTTAAAGACAAAAATATCTTTGGATGGAGATTTTAAACCTTGCTTGCAGGAACACAAGAATAGTCTTAATGGAGCACTTTTTTCCTAAAAGAATATCCCTCACAAAATGTACTCTATTCTTTTTGAGACATTGCTGGTTATCATGAATTTTAAAGTGTGGGAAAAATTCTCCCAAAGAAGAAATTTCTAGTTGTAACGTTAGTTAGTTTAGCTCCGTGATAACTTATGCTTAGTAGGATGTATACATAACTGTGTTCACTTCTCATAATCCTCTTTAAAAAAAAAAAAGTATTTATTTTTATAGGTTTTCACTGAGAATTTGTGACCATTAGAGTGTGACTCCAACAACCATTTGGACATGTTTGCTACCTTCTGTAACTCAGTTAAAAATCTGCATAAATACATTCTTCACAGGAAGTCTTAGGATTTTAATGGTTTTGTATCTGATTTTACTACCACTGTAATGACATTACTTCTTCTTATCACAATTCCTCTTCTGAATCACTGCCATGGACTACTTTTCAGCCGGAGCCTTCCATTAGAAACACTGAAATTCACTGGATTTGACGATAATTACTTCATGGTGAAACTATAAAAACTTCTTAAACTAAGTAACTGGGGTTTTTAGGCTTAAGTCAAGAATAGCCTGTTCATTTCCCTATTTTTTTTCCTGGACTGTGGGACTAGCTGTTCCAAGCAGCCATCATTTGAATTGTTGAGAAATTGCCTCTCAAAGATCCATCCTGAAATAACAACTTGACAATCTATGTGCAACTATCTGGAGTAGTACACTACCACTTTCTAAAAAATATATTATATTTAGTTTCTTCTTTGCTTTCCTTCACACTGCCTGGTCTGTATGGTATTTACATACCATACATTTACCAATTTAGGCATCCAAATCAAAAGTAGAGACTTCTTATGCCATCAGTGCAAAGAGGTGCAGTGCTTCAGTGAGCATTTAAGAGTACAACACTGAGAAACCTGCCTGCTTCATCAATTACTTGGAGGACCAGGACACTTCTGTTAAATGCCCAGGATAGATTGTGAAGATGTCTGAACCTCCACAGAGTCTTTTTTTTTTTTTTTTCTTTTAATTGGGACAGAAAACAAATACCGAAATTTGTTAAAATGTCACTTGAACTGCAATTTAAGTACAGGGAGAGTCTCTCGCTAGTTGTTGGTTGTTCCTCTGAAATATTCTCCCTGAAGATGACTTTTCAAGAGAATTGCTTATTCCTTATTACTCAGTTCTACACAGATTATAACCTAATTAGCCCACAATTTTTTTTCTTTTGATTGGTTTCACAAAAAATTAATTTCATGGTTGGACAGATATTCTAGTTTGCCTTTAATTGCTTTTAGCTCTTTCATATTATCATACCTATTTGAGATACAGAGTAATTTGTTTTGCTGGCATCCCCAGTCAATGCTGCTCTTTGGCCCTACTGCTCTTCTGCTGCTTGTGTTTTCTTCCTAATAAAAAATAACAACTTCCCAGGCCTCTGCGACGTTCCCATGCTGGCACCCCATGCAATTCTGCTTTGCATGCAAGGAGTCCACGCTTTTAAAAAAGCTCTCTGTCATCCCAGAATGTTCCAGGCACTAGAGAAAAACAAACAAGAGCTCCCTTTAAGCCCTCTAGACATTTTTCTGTCTAGCAGTTTTTGACAGAAAACTGCAACAATTTTAAGCAAATCACAGGCATCCTGGACCAAAGGCTTTTTTTTTCTGAGTAATCTAGTTTCCATGAACTCTCATACACTTATCTGTGCTGCTGGTGTCTGGATCACAAGCTTCTCCCTACCACTAAAAAGAATGTTCTCTAACTGCTGTCACCACAGCTGGTCATGAAGCTGCTGAGCAATTATCTTGGTTGCTGCATACACAGATACAGTATTTTTATAACTAAATGCCCTACCATAACAGCTTGTTAACAACTCACGGTGTATCCCCATCTCCTAGAGGGGGACTACTTGCCTTTGTGTTTGCTCTTCTCTGAAAACCTCAGTGTCTCAACATTTCACTATCTCCATGTCTCCTTTTGTTTGTTTTTTTTTTAAATCCCTTTCTTATTCCAGAACAACATTTTATAATTATTCCACTTTACCCCCATCTGCTGGTAAAACGAAGGTGGCACATATAAAACATCAAGAACTACAGATGAGTGACACGAAGAGAAAAAGAACTAGTTCCTGCTTGTTTAAGACACATAGCCAAAGTACTTGATGGATGAAATAAGAAGGGGAAGGGAGAAAGTTTCTTTAAAGATCCAGTATTACACATACTGGCTGATGTACAGCCTGTACTGCTCTGATTTGGCAGTGAGCTTGTATTTCTTAAATTGATTGGCCTCTGTTTTTGTTTAGAAAAAGAAGCTTGCACTGAGAAAATTTCTATTTATAGTTATAAAAATTCAGTAATAAACAACAGATCACTTCTATTTCTCTCCAAAATATACCCTTTTCTTTATAGGAATATTTTATTATTTTCTGATGTACACATTAATTATCCGTGTTTTGAGCTTTTTTCCCCAAGTCTCTTCTGGAAATACTTCAAATGGAATACATTTAAAATCATTCTCCTTTTGGAATTAACTAAATTTCTGGACTCTTGAAATGTTCTACTTATTCTAGCATTTTACTTTGCTTCCAAGAGCAAGGCAAAGCACTGCAGGGACCAATTAGAAAGCACCGGAAAATCCTCCTAACAACGAGGGCTGAAAGCTGAAAATCCTAAATCTGATGGACTGCCGTGTAGATTGGCATGAACAGTGTTGCTCCCCATAAGTAAAACATTATCTCCTAAGGAAAAGGATTTATTTCTAAGGCTGTCTTAGTCTTTCCAAACCCAAGAGTCCCTCTTTTTCTTTCTTTTTTTTTAAATTTCTATTTATTTTTATTTTTCTTCTTTTTCTTTCTTTTCCTCATTTTTTTTCTCTTTTTTTCCTCATTTTTTTTCTCCCACATTTTTTTCTTTCTTTTTTTTCCTTCCTTTTTACCTCCTTTCCTTTCCTGCCCTCTAGTGACCAACCAAGCATGTTTCTAAACAAACTGAGCACACTTCCAAAATACATTGTTTCTATTTTGCCAGGTTATGCCACCAGCATAAATGCACTGCAAAGGCAGAGGCCATCGGTATACCACAAATGACACTAAAAGGAGTAACAGTGAAATGTTTCTGAGCTGTTAATGGCTGAGCCTCTCAGGGTGGGTTAATAACAGGTGGGTTACAAACCCCCTGCTGCCTCTAGAAAAGTCCCTATAACATGTATTGGGTGGGATTTGGCATATATTTCAGCTATGGTTTTCTAACCATGCTATTGTAGAGAAGACAGAAGAAAAACATTGGATTTACAGATTATTTTCTCATAAAATAAATAAACATATAAATAAGATTAAAAAGTGCAAGGGGTTTATATGTGGTGAATCTCAAAATTCCCTGTGAAGGCTATTAATACACCAGTCCTAAAATATGCTGAGACTCCTTGAATTTAAGGCTAATTGAATCCTGCTCTTACAGTATAATATATTTTTTTAATTGTTTCATCCATAAAGACCTGCCATAGTTTCACACTCAAGCTATCACAAAGACATGATGGAAAAGGAAATGAGGCTACAGATAATTTAGAATAATAGTATCTTTTGGGTATAGTGATTTGGAGAGAATATAGAGTTTATTTCAGGCTATGCTCCTTATGACCGTGCTCCAGAGAAACAGTGAAATATTGTTCTGGATTTAAAATTACTTAGAAGACCTGAGGAGCAGAATGTGTTTGTATTTACACAGATATTTACACTTCCACAGACTTCTAGATACAGTCCCTTCTTCAGTTTTGAAATGAAAGCAGTCAAGTTCGTGCATTTGCTACTTCTGCTGTAGGCCCGGAGAAGGGTTTATGAACTGAAAAGCTTGTATAGTCTTTCCAGCTATGCTAATGGTGATAATAAAAGATACAAATGGCAGCATTGCAGGTCTCGTTTTCAGTCTGTGGAGCCTGCAGGTAGGAAGTTCTCATCGTGCATACTCTGGAGAAGTCGGGGAGGTCTGGGTGGGCTGCGGTCCTGTGAGCCCCATTTGGTGACAGTTTATGCGGGAGCATTACGGCCCCATGCAAAGCGGTGCATGAATCACGTACGGCTGGGACTCTGGCCATCGCCTGGCTGCTCCCTGCCTGATGAGCACAGCTCGAAATTTAAATGGAGACACGGAGAAAAGCCAGTGGGATTACAGAAAACACTCATGACCGAGGCATCACGTGTTTGTCAAAGCACGTGGTTTCTGCCCCGGTGCTGGCTGCATTCTTCTGTCCCACTGCTGCTGTGGCTATGTGTAAAGTACTAAACTGAACAGGACACAGACATAAGCATCAGACCTTGATCTGTCACTACAGCATGGTGATGGCCTGGTACAGCTTGTAATCTCCCCCAAAAAATTCCTGGGCATACTTTAGGCATTAGCATGGACCAGGGAGAGAAAATTTGGATGTAACTGCCTTTTTTCAGGGGACCGGGATGTTTGACAAAATGGAAGTGACTAGACTGTACAAATGTGCTAGATCTCTTTCCTTGTACTTAAGTCATTTAATTTCCTAATATAACAGTAGTCTGCAAGTTCAATTGAAGTTGGAGGTACTTATCTCTGCCTTTGCAACAGGAAGCTACTGACACTATTCAACTACCTTTTCCAAAGTAAGTGTTTTAATACGGTGTGGGTGGAAAAAAACACATTTCAGAATTATCAACTGAATCCTCTTCTAGCCAGTCCCATCTGGGCTCAGGTTTCCCCATCAAGCCGATGAGGCTTACTAGAGGGAGGGGGACACTTTCCATTCTCTTCCAAAACCTTGAATTGGCAAAGTCAGCTAACAGTATTTTCCGATATCTGTTTTTCGAGATTAATAACGAAAACTATGTAATTTATGTTGTATAATTTCCATTTCATAGTTATTATGCAAGTATTCAGCTTCCTCAGAGTCACAGTATTTTGCGATGTAAACAACTGTGCAAGGATCATGAAGCCATTAGCACCAAAATGCAGTATTACACATTTTGCAGGGGGAAAAAAATCCCTGAACAGAAGAATCCCTACACTGAATTACTGAAAGCAGCAAAGCCACGTTTGTTCTGGGACGAATCGCTAGTGCTCTATTTTTTCTGCTCCTCGCCATTCCTTACAACGGAGCAGAGGGCACGTTAAGGACAGGCTGTGTGAGCCGTGTCCTTTATGTCGCTCCCCTCGCGACTCTGCAGGCCTCCGTGCTGAGGGGCCGCCGGGCACTGACAGGGCCGGCCCCGCGCCGGGACCGCTCCCGGGATGGCACCGCAGCACCGAGGCCCGGCGCTGGGAGGCGCCCGGCGCTGGGAGGCTCCCGCCGCGCGCGCGCCTGCGCACGAGGC
>VXBT01011130.1:942087-985249 GCA_013400235.1 Oriolus oriolus
GCGGCCCGAGAACGTGAACAGCCGGGACACGGCGGGCAGGAAGTCCAGCCCGCTGCACTTCGCTGCAGGTACCGGAGCAGGGGGAGCCGGGGGGCAGCGCCGCCTCCGCCGGGCCGCGGGGCAGCGCCGGGAGCGCCGGGCCGTTCGGGCCTTGCCGCTCGGGCCGGGCGCAGCGCGGGGTTCCGAGCGCTCCGCCGGCCCCTGAGCATCGCCCCCGCCCCGCGGCCCTGCCCGGCCCCGGGGCCAAGTCGGTGTCACCCACGCGGTGGGGGTCGCCGAGCGGTACAGCTGCGTCTGCTCTCTTATTTCTTTTTTTTTTTTTTTTCCTCCTTTTTTAATAAACAAACCTCACCTGGCTTTGAGGACGCATCTGGAGTGGGGTTTATACTGTTCGTGTTGTGACACGTGAGCTCTGACAGGGACACATGTCCCAGGTGCAGTTCTCATGGATTTCAACAGGCCTGTGCATTTTGAGAATTGAACTCATGAAGGTGCCTGTCACATAACGCCGTTTCTAAGCTTTTTGCATTCTTATCTCTAACAAATGGACTTTGTTAATTCAGGATGTAAGTAAGCAAACAACTGACGTCACAGGACAACTGCTTTTACTGGCAACAGGCCAGAAGATTGTATCCCACCTTTTCAGACAAAGACCCGACTGTGACTGTTGTTTTCATGTTGGTTGTTTTGGTTTGATTACGAAGCCTTAGATGCAGGACCCCATGGCTTACAGGCTGCAGAAGACAGCAGCTTCTTTTCAGCTAAACAGTATGGATAGTAACAAAGATGTTTGTTTCTTTATAAGATTGTTTCAGAAAAGGTTTCTGCTTAAGGTGTCCTTTCCTTATGTTAGAGAGATCTTGACTTAGACTTCAGAGGTCTAAGTTCTTGAAGCTTCCTCAGAACAGCAGTATGTCTTTAATTCAAGAAGCTTGATCGACAAGAGAGCCCAGAAGACAAAATATTCTGTCAGAGGAAAAAATTTTTGTACCTGTTTTTTTTATATGCAGCAATCCTGCCTGTCCACTAATAAACTCTGAACTTCTAAACAACTGTGTATGATTTAGAGCATTTTGGAGAAGTGAGGGGTTGTTTTTATTTATTTGCTTTTTGTTAGTTTGGGGTTTTTTGCCTAAGATGTTTCTCATTCAATACAGTGATCTAGTTTATCTCTCTGAACAGGAGTGATCTGTCTTGACTTCAGAGAACTGCTGATCTGTAGGAAGATTTTTCTTTTAAAAATTCATAGCCGTAAGATCATGTAGTTGTTGGATTTCCAATGTGAAACAGCTTGGTGTGTAAGTGGGAGACACTGTTGCCATGCCCGAGTCTTCTTGAGATACAGAGAAATTAGTTGTTCCTCTCACCGGCCTGTAGGAGATGCTGAGAGTTTCTGGTTAACATGGGATAGAAAATACTTGTGTGATTTCTCGGTGGAACTCTCTTTACCACCTCAAGTCAAACTCTGCTGCTGTTAGCCCACCTGCAGTAGACTCTGTGTGAAGGGTGGACATAAGGAGCCCTTGGACTTGAGGCTTGCTGGTTTTGTTTGGTTTTGCCTTTCCCCTATTATTCACAGTTGGAGTAATAATAACTTCTTTTGTCTTCTGCCTCTAAAGGAGTCACATTCCAGGAAGTAAAAGCAAAAATCTGTTGTATTCCTGCTTTGTTTATCCTAGTTGTCTGGGTGTTCTTAGAAAATACATTACAAAACTTCTCTGACTAGTTTCATTCAGTTTTGAGACCTCTTTTGTGGAGGAGTTGGAGCTGAACTACATCATGTTTTGTATTGCCATTTTTTCCTTTTTTAGTGGCATTCTGGGTCTGAACTTGGGTTCTATTTTTTTAAGTTCTTTTCCCAGATCTTACCTAATGATTTAAAAAAAAAAAGAAAATCCAAATTCCTCTTTTTCCATGTGTCAGTTTGTAAAGGTAGATTTTGAAGTAAAAGATACTAAAAAAGAATGCTTCAAGCTCTCCCTAGGAATGTGTCATTATCAGAGGTAATACATATTGGAGTTTTGCTGGAGGTTGCTCTTTGGATGTGGTAGTACACAACTGTGTATGTGATAGTTAAGGTATCCTGTAGCTTCAGTCAAGAGCCCACAACCCTTCACAATAAAAGAGGCTCCATCCTCTCCCATCGTAAGCTTCATAAACTTCTTCATGACAGTCTTTTTCATCACAGTGTGTGTCAAACTTCAAAGTATCACAAGGTTTTCAGGACTTGGCAGGTACCAAAATGCCCTTCCTGCAATCTAAAATTCATCAAAAATATGAACACCCAGGGTAGGGGAGAAGAATTTGAGCTCAGTTCTTTCTGTTAGCTTTTTATCCCATCAAAAGTAGCTGAATGTCAATTATGACACACAGTGACTGTAAATAAATACCTTTTTAAAATTATACACAGTTGCACATTTCTACCATAGTTAATAACTGGGAATTGTCAGCTACAAATTTGTAACTTTTCAGGGAACAAGCGCAGTGAGCTTCTCGGCTGTCACAGGTGGTAGAAGAGTATCAGCTTGAGGTCTTGAGTAGCCAGCCTTTCTTTGCAATAAAAAACAAAGTGTTCATGGTGATAAGACCATTACCTTGCACAGCTGTAAGCTGTGATCCCATCTAGGTGGTCTTCTGATGAAAGCTCAAGAGCCAAAGAAAACCCCCAGCCCTTAAAAATTACAGTGTTGGGGTTTTTTAAAGTGTTGGAATAGTTTTTACTGCAGCCGACTAATGGTAAAGAGGAACTGTCAGAGTGGATAGTGGCTGCCTTCCCTGTGTCGGCAGGGGCTGTCCCCGCTTTCCACTCTCAGGGAAAACAGCAGAGGCAGAGACCATTGTGCCGTTTGGTCGCTTCCTCTGTACTCATGCATCCTTTAGAAAGTAATGGGAAAATAATTCCCCTTCCATATATGGTGCCCTGTTGTACAGATGCTTCCCCAAGGAAGTAAGGAATCACTGCTGTGCACTCAGTGCTGCAGAGAAGTTATAGAAATTGGTGTGATACAAATGAGTTAATTTTATCAATATTAAATTAGCTACAGGTGGTTGAGGGGTATTGCTGCACTTGAGGGACTTTTTGGATGGATGCAGGCTTTGCTCAGGAGAAGCTATGGATCGCTCCTGAATTGTGTCTGATTGAACCTCTCTCCTAAATAGAGGGATCCGAGAGAATTCTCTATGCCTATAATAAGGTTTATGACAGCTGATTTTCAGTTATGATGTTGATTCCTGCTAAGGAATTTTACCTGCAAAAACATGGCTGTGCATCAATACTTTGAGGGATAGGAATGCCTTCTATACAAGAATAAGTGGTTTAGCTATCAGATATCTAACTTTTGGATGAATAATTTGATCAGAGACTTTTCTAACATAATTGCAGGAGTCCTGGAAAACATTTTTTGGTACTCAAAGAAGAAAATACCAAGCAGAATGTCGTCAAGTAACAGTTTTGATTATGTGTTTGCAGAACTGGCACTTGTGAAAGTCTCTTTTGAATAGACTCTCAAAATAATTTAGTAAGTTTTGAGTATACATTCAAACCAGAAATAGAATTTTTTGAAAGCTTGAAGAAGCAAGAGAAATGTAAGGAAAGATTTAAGGAAATAACAGTATTTATAATATTTTGTTAGAATAGCTGAACATATTTAAGAATGAGAAACATGATGCATGTAATGTAAAATAGACAATAAGGCTGCGTGAGTATAGCTACTAATGTATTTTTTTGGCAGCAGAAATATGCATGCATGTGCAGTGAATATGACTTACTGTGCCTGTGCACATTGTTTTTGCATGGACCATGTGTCTGATCCAGTTCTCATCCCAAGTGTGCTGAGCTCCTGTTCTCTGTTAGGACAGGCAAGGTGGGTAAGTGTCATGTTGAGACTCAAAAGTGATTTTGTTGTAGGATCTGTGGTTCTATCGTAGGCAAGGTGCTAGTAAGCTAAAATTTGTATCATTAGTATTGGATTTTGAAGAAACACATCACTGGTATAATCTTGTACTGGAGAACACCTTGAAGTTCATTCTGTGATTCAAAAGTTTGATATAAAATGTTTCTTACAATAATGATGAATCTGGGGTGAATGTGGTTCCTTACCAGATTTTTGAAGGAAGAAGAGTAAAGTTAAAATTTAACTAAGATTTTTCTGAATACTTGTCCTGGCGTCTCTCTCTGACATATAAAGCTTGTCTACAAGATCTTCTCTTAGCAAGTGGGATCCAGAAATTGCTTAATAATGGCAGTGGGGTTTTTTGGAGCTTCACATGGAGAAAGTGAAAGTGCTTCTTGCTCCAGAATAGTGATTTACTGAAGTTGTCAGGTTTAGTGAAGAACATGCTATGAAAAGGTTCAGTCACAACTAAGCTAAAACTGAAAGTTCAGTTATAACTGAAATGCTGACACTTCTTGTAGGCTTTGGTGACTTTGTCACTGAAATGCTGTGTGGTTATCAGGAATATACATCAGTTTTAGGTTATGCTTGCAAGGACTTAAACCTACCATGGACATTCTATGGGTGATCTGTAGCAGAGTTTAAATTTAGTGCCATGTAGATATCAGTGGTGTTGGCAACTGCATGGTTATTCCCTCTGAGGGGCAGGCTCAAGACTTCATCCACATCTTGATCTGTTCAGGGTAAGACTTTGTAACTCAGATATTTAAATCAAGGAAGGCCTAGTCCTGCACACATGAGTTATTTCCCAGAACGTACTTGGCAGAAGACTGATACATACTAACTATGGCTCTTACCTGTCCTGAGAATTGCTGAGACCCAGAGAGACATTCATGGAACCTCTGAGGTGGCCTTTGGCGCATAAGCAGATGGGTATAATGGCTACAAGCAGAAATCCTAAAGCGTTCTGACCTCATGTGGAGATAGTAGAACAAATACAGATACAGTTTGATGTCCTAGTTCAGTTGCCATTATATGAGTATGCAAGATACAGCTGAAATGTGAGGGAGCCCTATGAAGATATTAATTGTTTCAGTAATCTTGAATATTATTTTTCTGCTGAGTTTAATGTAATTTTAAGAGTTTCAAAAACATCATTAGTGTGTAAATGCTTCTTTAGTGAGCCATGCCAGTTGTGATTGTCCTTAGGAGTGGTTACTGTTATTTAAGTTTGTTGAATTAATCTGCACCTGTGGGACAGAGATTTCCCTTACCCCACCCTGATGCTTTTTCTCCCTTTTCCTCTTCCAGGTTTTGGTCGGAAAGATGTAGTTGAATATTTACTTCAAAGTGGTGCCAATGTCCACGCACGAGATGATGGAGGCCTTATTCCTCTTCACAACGCTTGCTCTTTTGGCCATGCTGAAGTTGTCAATCTGCTCTTGCGGCACGGTGCAGATCCTAATGCTCGAGATAATTGGAATTACACTCCCCTTCATGAAGCTGCCATTAAGGGGAAGACAGATGTCTGCATTGGTAATTTTCTCCCACTCTTCCTGTGACTGACTCACTTGTTTTCACTGTGAAAAACCAAGAACCTTTTAAAGACCATTTTCACTCTATGGAGCTATGGCTGATACAAGGGTTAAAAGTAAACATCTTTCATAAATTTTAATTCGTATTTCACTATCAAAAGATACAGGTTTTGGATCTATTTTTTATAATTGCTTACCTCTAAAGGTTCACATTGACATGATGGGAAAAATGCTTTAGAGTGATATGATGGAGCTAAATTCTCTTCTATTTCAGCCTAGACTCTTATGCTGCCTTCTGCTGCTGATCACAGTGCAGTGGAAAGAGCAAAAGTGATCTTAATAACGGATTCATTCTGTCTTATGTGTAGCAACTGTGTTAAATTAGTTAAGGATGGGAAAACTTCGATTATGTTGACTACCTGCTTTAGCTGCTTAGTTCTTAAGAGGAACTGTTTAAGGAAGAGGTAGAAAATTAGGTACATGGTCAAGAAACATTTCTTGGTTTTGTGGTTTGCTCTCATTTACTTTAAGGAGCACATCTAGAGAGCTGTACATATAACATGGCCTGTTTGGCCTGAATACGCATGCAGCATGCACGGGCTGCCACTGCTGTGTACAGGTTAGGACATAGTCACTTGAGGATTTGGGGCAGCATGCTCTGGAGCTGATGGAAAATAGCTGCTGAGTTTTTGTGGTGGGTCCGTCACAAGCTTTCAACTGAGATTGCCTCTTGTCAGTCTGTGGTTGTTCCCTTTCTGCTCTGCTTTTTTCTCTTAAAATGTGTCTAGACATGTTTCACCAGATACACTGGTCACAGATTGACGTTGCAGAATTCTGACATTAAAAATTTGAGAAAGGAAGTTAGGATCAGTAACTGGATGTTTCTTTTGTTGCTTGCAGATTACAGTAATGATATGTCTCATAAGCCTTGTCTTGCAGAATTGTTTTCTCATGGAAAACTTTGGCATTTTTAGTACTGTTGCAGCATGGTGCTGAACCGACCATCCGGAACACAGATGGAAGAACAGCTTTGGATTTAGCAGACCCATCTGCAAAAGCAGTGCTGACTGGTAATTGATAGTCTTTAAATTACTTTGTGACTAGTAACAGTTGAACTGATGTAATACAGTAGTTCAGGGTTTGTCTTTTTGATACTGCTTTAACTTGTCTCGGGTTTATAATTCTAAATAGAAATTCCCTTATGGCTTTCATCATCTCAGTCATGGCATGTGTTCTGGATAGTTTATTGTGCTAGTTCAGTAATGACCTATCAAATTTTTAGAATTTTAGAATGGCTTAGGTTGGAAGGGACCTCAAATATCACATAGTTCCAACTTCCTGTCATGGGCAGGAGCATTCACTAGACCAAGTTGCCTTAAACACATCCAGGGCATCCACAACTTCTCTGGGCAGGATGTCCCAGTGCCTCACTACCCTCTGAGTAAAGAATTTCCTCCTAACATTTAATCTAAATCTCTCCTCTTTTAGTTTGAACACATTTCCCATTGTCCTATCTGTACATGCCTGTGTAAAAACTCACCCTTCCTTGTAGTGAAGTTCACGTACAGATATTTATTTGACAGCTAAATAAAACCCTTTTGTGTTCTAGGTGAATACAAGAAAGATGAACTCTTAGAAAGTGCCAGGTATGTATGTTTGGAAACTAACTGGAATTAGTTATATTTGCAGAACTGTATGTAATTAATATATAGATATATAGCCTTTGGAGCTTGCATTCCATCTAGATGCTATGCTTCGGCTGTTTTCTGTGAATGAAGCTACAAAAGTGGTTGCATAAATGCATTTTTGTTTTCTCTTTGATGCTGACAATACAGAGGAGAATGTGTTGCTTCAGATCTGTTGAACATTATACCAGTGAAAAATATAAAACCAGAACAAGGTACTAAAAATTGGGATAACAATATTTCTGCTCATTTCATATCTTATTTTTCAGGAGTGGAAATGAGGAAAAGATGATGTCTCTTCTTACACCATTAAATGTTAACTGTCATGCAAGTGATGGCAGAAAGGTATTTTTGTTTAAAATCTGATTTTAAATTAATTATCTCTTACACGACCCACAGTTATTGTTTGACTAGATTTTTAAAATGTTAAACATAAGGTCTATTTTCTTCCCTGTATGTGGGAAAATAAGATTCCACCTCTCTAGCAGCCAGCTGGTTTTTTTTTTGTTTGTCTTTTAATCTTAAAAGGACTATGCAAGTAATTTTATATAGGAGCAATAAACAAACACTTTTTCAATTGAAACTTCTGCTTGACCGTCATATCTGCAGTGATAAAGAAGCGAGGCCTTTTCACAGATTTTTGACCCTATCAGGGAGAAACACAGAGGTGCTTTATTTGACATGCACCCTTCGGCAAGTTACTGCTCCTGTTTCAGGAGCAAGCTGTTCATTGCTGTAAGTAACAGTAAAGAAATACATAAAAAGTGTTCCAGATCTCCATTCTGAAAAATCTTAAGTCTGTTGGGTTCAGCCCCTAGTCTACAGAAGGTTCAGGTTATTGAGTATCACTTTTTGGCATCCTTGCGTGAATGAGTACAAGTATTTGTACTCATTCACGCAAATTTTGATCTAGTTACTTCCCCTTTTTGAGGCTTTGTGGAAAGATACTGGGATCTCCAAAACACTGATGCATCTCTGTTTCCTCATCTGGTTATGAGGCTCGTCCTCTAGGAACTGTAGAAATCTGGTTCAGTGGATGGGTTTGTAAATGCAGAGGATAAGATCTCTCCTCACTAATTTGTAGCTCTGCCCTTAGTGCTGCTGATGCTTAAATGCATTTGCTAGAAAAGATCATAGAGCAGTTATCTGTCTGCTCTGTGGAAGGGTGGGAGTTTAAAAGAGATGAAATTTCCCCCCCACCCCACTCACTTACTGCACTCATAAATGTAGATAACAATCCTTGATAATTTCTAAACTTACTTCACTGATTAGCAGAGAGACTTCTTCATAGATTTGCAGTCATTGTTGCTGATGGCCTTCCTACTTCCCCTTTCACTAGGACATAGTTTGTGCCAGCGACGTATTTATAGCTATGGTAGGCTAAAAACCAAAAATGGCCTTTGTATTAGTGATGGAGTAAATTTGGGATTTGTGTTGATATTGACTTCAAGAGTTGTCAGTGGACAACGAACGTAGTTATCAAATGTCTGATTCAAGCACTCTGGGGTTTTTTTTAAACCTTGTAAGTCTTGAAGGACTTCAGTATTTAGTACTGTTAACAAGTTGTGAAAAAATAAATATAAAATCAGTCTTGATTTTGTGTTACTGATTTATTCTACATTCTGTTGTTTCAGTCTACTCCATTGCATTTAGCAGCTGGGTATAACCGTGTAAAAATAGTACAGCTCTTACTGCAGCATGGAGCCGACGTACATGCTAAGGATAAAGGGTAGGTTCCTTTTTCCCTTTGTTCAGAATGAACAGAATTTGTTAAAAGTTGAGATGAAGTAAAGAGCAGTAATACTGTTTTAACCATGAAGAATTTCCAACTTGAGACTGTTTTGGCACCTTTAACCTTTCTGTTATGACAAAAATGCAACTCGATGAGTTTTCACAGGGGAATATACTACAGCATTGTTCTTGTGAAAAAGGATATAATTAGGGTCACTCCTGAACATCCCCTTCAGATAGTTCTTTCTGCTTAGGGTTCCAAGTCTAAATGGAACCGTTTCATCTGCAGCGAGACAATGCAGTTCACCTCTCATCTTCTGATTATTTTAGATGTTTGCTGTTCTGATAAATGCTGATGGGATTTTCTGGTTTCTTCTTCAGCTTCTTATTTCCCCGTAGTTTCATTTGAACATTTGTCCTGTTGTTTTTGTAAAATGTTCAGTGTAAAGCATAGTACCAGTTGCAATGTGTTAGATGCATTTGAAGTTAAAATATATATACTAAAGTAATCATCCTTCTCCTTTTTCTTCTGTGTAGAGATCTGGTGCCACTTCACAACGCCTGTTCCTATGGTCATTATGAAGTAACAGAGCTTCTAGTAAAGGTTGGTCTTTGAAGAGATGAAATTACATATTATTAAATAAGAACAGTTTATAATAGACTAATACAAGTTGCATATTTTTTTTATTTTGTGCTTAGATTTACAAAACTTAAAGAATGATAAATTGCTTTTGCTCTACATGTTAGTGATTATTAAGCTGGAGCTACAGAATCTTCTGCTTGCAAGGAAGCTTTTTCTTTATAGATGTGCTTTCTGTTTTTAATTCTCTCTGCTCCAAAGTTGAATGTTTTCGTACCACCAAGTAAGTACTGCTTATGTCAGTCTTTCTACACTCACCCAAAAAAAAAAGCACCGAAAAAACCACTCCAGGCTGAGTGATATTTTGAGTTTGGCAGTAGAAGAATATTTTAGAAGACAAAGCAATAAGAGATGTTTAAAAAGAATACTGATAAAGATAGTAAATGTTTTGAAATTAAGGAGCAATCAGTCTTTTGAGGAAATGAACTTTACAACATCAGTTCAGGTCCTGAATTGCAGCCTTTACCCAAAGGAAAGAGAAACCTATCGATTTTCCTAACATAAGTGAACTCTTGGAAGCGAAGTGGTTTATCTGGATTATATTAATCTTGAAGATAAGTATGATGCACATTAAACTGGTGGCTTGAAGATGTGGCTTGCGAAATAACGTGTTTTCCACCAAAGGTGTTTTGAGCTGTGCGTATTCTCAGCTGCCATAGCAAATCAAGATTATAACAACTGAGGGTGTTCTGTTACCTAACTCCAGACGTTTGGCTGCTCAGGGAATAGCTCTTGTTCTATCCTGTGTTTCAGCCCCCCACTAATTCCATGTGTCTTTCTATTTGTTTAGCAAAAAATTAAGTTAAAAAACCCTATTGAAATAAGCTTATATTGTAGTAAGTATAAATAGTCATGATTTTTTTTACTTCAATTGTAAAGTGAATTTTTACAATGGTGGTACTAGACACAACCCCACAAATGAACTTTTACCTATACGCTACCGTGTGTCTTAACTGTTAAGGTAGAGTTGTATTCCATATTGGATTTCTGCTCCAGAGAATTCTGAATTACTTTTTGTGAAGCCATACAGCCTTAAGAGAAGCAATGGGAAAGAGCATGCACTTGCTTACAGACTGAACTTGGAAGCGCAATCAGCATGTTGCTGGAGAAGAATTACACATACATTACTCATCCAGGAGCGTTACTTGCAGAATCTTGTACTTAAATGTTTTGAACTGAAGTTAACTTTGAGTG
This sequence comes from Oriolus oriolus, assembly GCA_013400235.1. NCBI lineage: Eukaryota > Metazoa > Chordata > Aves > Passeriformes > Corvidae > Oriolus > Oriolus oriolus. The sequence goes on from VXBT01011130.1 coordinate 952,766, forward strand.
CCCATCTTGTTTTAGATACTGTGGCACTCATATCTTGGGGGTTATTCACAGAACATTTATCTTAGCGCAGCTGGTCACTCTAGACATTTTCTAGAGCTGCAAAGAGCCAGAGCTTGTTCACAGGTGATTTGGAGAATGTGAATATTTCGCTTTCTCTGATTTGACCTGTAGCAGAGCTCCTTTCCTTTCTGAAAAAAGCCTGAAAAGACTAGCCAGCCTTTGGCTTCTTTGAATGTACCTGTGGGACACGAGAGGGTTAAAAACCGCAATGTTCTGAAATGTCGTGTTAGATTGAAAATGGATCTAATTGAATTGTATCTGCAAATAAACTTGGAAATAGTTTGCATATAAGCATTGATTTTTATTTTAACAGTCTACTGTATTAAAACTAATAACATAGTCTTTTTCTAACGTTCTGGTTTTGATTGCATCTTTTTTTACCCCTTTCCCTTTCAAGCATGGAGCATGTGTGAATGCAATGGATCTGTGGCAATTCACCCCTCTGCATGAAGCAGCTTCTAAGAACAGGGTGGAAGTATGTTCTCTTTTGTTAAGTTATGGTGCTGACCCAACACTGTTGAACTGTCACAACAAAAGCACCATTGATTTGGCTCCAACACCCCAATTAAAAGAACGATTAGCATGTGAGTATAAAGTGGGATCAGTTCTACAGTTACAGCTTGTAACGTGTAATTAGGTTCCCTAGACAGTGACCTGCCAGAAACCAGATTTGGAAAATGCTTACACTTTAAAAGTAATTGTGCAGTATTGCGCAGTACATTTCACTGTTTATCATTTGAAATTGCTAGATTTTCTGAATGTAGGCATTTAAAATAATTTTACTGTCAGGTTTATAGTCAAGTGGTTGTGGTGGGGTTTGTAGCTTTTCCCCAATTACATGCTTTCGCTCATGACCTTGCCAATACACTTTCATTTCCCGTACTTGTTCCTGTCATTGCATCAAGTTTGTTGAAACATCAGTTTTTATTACACAGTCGAACTGTTTAGAATGCTAAATAAATTTGAGTGTGCCACAATCACTGAAAGTTCAAAGAAATCGCTGAAGGGCATTGATTTTTGTCCAGCAAACTCAGAGTTGAAAAGAGTGACCTCAGATTCTGTCCTTGAGTGGTCAAACAATAACTTTCTGGGATATTTACAAAAATTGTCAGTAAATACTACATTGGGCTTCATGCTAGCATCTAGAAATGGTTTCCCAAAAGTACATCAGAAGTAGAGATTTATACTTGAATTGGTACATATGTGAGCAATAGAACCTACAAAGTGGTGTGTGAAACAGATCTTGTGCAGCCAGTTTGAATGTCTCTGGCTTTGGTTTAGAAACAAAGCAAAACTTGTGTAGTGTTTTAACTAACAAGTTCTGTCAAGTGATGTAAAAGCTTGAGTCAGACTTGGAAATCTGTGCTTCATGGTCTGGTGAATAAAATGGATTTTTTTTTCTAACTGAAAGAAGCAATTCTCTTGGTCTTTCTTGAGCCAAGGAGTGTAACTCTGCTATGTATTTCTTTGTTTTTAAAGATGAATTCAAAGGTCACTCACTACTACAGGCTGCAAGAGAATCAGATGTAGCTCGTATAAAGAAACATCTTTCTTTGGAAACAGTGAACTTCAAGCATCCTCAGACACATGAGACAGCATTGGTAATATCTCAAGATTTATTAATGATTTTGCATGTATTGGGGCTAATCTAAGCCTACTAGGTAATAGTTTAGCAGTAAAAATTGCAGTGTCAAATGGTATAATTCAGACCAACCTGGAATATCCACTGTCTAGTTAAGCAAATAACACTGATTAATATTTTGTTCTTGAAGTTAATGTTAAGACTAATATAAATGGCCTCTTTAGATTGTCTAAATGACTGGGTTTTGTAGAACAGTCTCATATTAAGCAACCGCAAGCTATGTATGTTAGCTTTGTTTTGATGGTTTCCAGCAGTTATTAGAAAGGGGAGTTCCTGAAAATACCAGAGTAAATCCAAAAGCCCATGTGGAATCTTCCAAATTAATAAGCTTCTACATGTTTGGAGGGGTTTTTTTCTGTTGTCTTTGTACACCACCAGCTCTTAACTGCCAGCTGATCAGCAACTAGTAAAACCTGGATATTGCTGGCTAGTTGTTAATTGTAAACTTCTTAATGTTCACAGCACTGTGCTGCTGCCTCTCCATATCCTAAGAGGAAACAAGTATGTGAATTGCTGCTGAGGAAAGGAGCTAATATCAATGAAAAAACAAAAGAGTGAGTGGTTACAAATGAATTCTCCTAAGTGTTTGTTTAGAAGATTTTGCAAAACACATTTTGAATTTCTCCTTTTTTTTTTTTTTATTTAAAGCTTCTTGACTCCTCTGCATGTGGCATCAGAAAAGGCTCATAATGATGTTGTTGAAGTAGTTGTGAAACATGAAGCTAAGGTATGAGTATCATACTTTTTTTAACATTCATGTACAGGTTTTCATACTGTGAGAATGGACAGCTGAGTAGACAGGCTTTTCTAAAAGAGCTAGTTTTGGAAGGTTCTAGATTTATAGACTTTAGCTATAGGCCATCAATCCATCAATCCATTATAGAGTCATCATTGTTTTGGTCCTATTTTTAAGAAATGCAGATGTAGTTCTTTCTGTGAACTGAAGACTTTCAAAGTGTCTTATTCAGTGCTTCATTGTCCAGCAGGAATAATGAAATACGTAAGGAAAAAAGTAGGGGGTGTATATTAACAGCAAGAAGCTAAACTGAACTGTGTGACAGGTAGACTATGTGACGTTGCAGTAAAAAATTACACTGAAGGCAAAATGTAAAGTCATAGCACGGTGATTAGTTCAAACTTCCACAAAAAGAAAACGTGGAAAGAAGAGACTCTCTGTAGTGCTTGAATCCTCCAAGATTGGAGCTGAATTTCTCTCATGGAAATTTGATTATAGCCTGACTGCTGTGAAGTTTCCAAAACCCAGAGGAAGAGTAGAGAATAAAAGTAAGGTTTGGGTGCAGAGTTTTACTTTGATTGACCCAACACATAGGAAGTCCTCAGTCTGAAAGCCGCAATAAGCCAATGCAGGTAAAAGCTGTTCTGCATGTTGGCACTGAAGATTTGTACTGCCAGGAGCAGAATAATAGATTACTCCTGTTTGTGGTAAAAATGCACTGGATTATTCACATGCCTCTAAGAGGGGGCTACTTTATGAACTGGTTATGTTTTAATTTTACTGCTTGAAATGTCATCACCTTTGGAAATACACTAAATATGTTCTTTTTCTTAAAGTAAGAAAAAGTAAGAAAATTGTGAAATGTTACCAGTCAGCAATGAAAACTTCTTTAATACTAACTTGATAGTGGTATTTCTTGTCTGTGTTATTTTTAGGTTAATGCATTAGATAATCTTGGCCAGACCTCTCTTCATAGAGCAGCGCATTGTGGTCATCTTCAGACATGCAGGTTGCTGCTGAGTTCTGGATGTGATCCTTCCATCGTGTCTCTGCAGGGCTTTACAGCCTTACAAATGGGGACTGAAAGTGTGCAACAGCTGCTACAAGGTATGCTGAGTTATTCAAGATCCACTGTGGTGCTTTGCTTGCCGTTTCAAGTGCTGTCAATAGTGAAGACTAGTCAGCAAAAAAAAATATTCTACAGAAGACAGTACTAGGTGCTGTTTTGCTCCCTAGTTAACAATATCATTTACTGTCTAGATCATCAGCGATGAAGATTTTGGCCTATAGCCACCTGGAACAACTTTATAAAAATCTTGATGTAGGGAGGGGGGCATCTTGAAAGTAGAAAATGGGTTTCTAAAACAAAAAATGTCTGCTTTGCATTTGTGAGTTGAAATGCCGTTGTGCCATTGAAGGCAACAGTGTACATGGATTTTCAAGAGTAAGTTTTGGACATTATACACATATATAAACTTGATATAGTCTAATTCTTAAACTGAAATAAGAATGCTTAGTTGGTTCCACAATATTCCAAAACATACAGGAAGCACGTTGCTGAAGTCAGCTTCACAAACACTGTTAGCCCTAGCAGCTATAGTTGTAGATAGTAAACAGACACAAAACTTGTCAGTAGTTGGTTAACTTTATTTCAAGGATTTCCCTTAAATAAATTCAAGTTATTTCCTGTCTTAACAAATTTCTTCAACTGCCTACACTTACCTGTCATGCAATCTCATTTATTTTGCAGAAGGTATCCCATTAGGTAATTCGGATGCAGATCGACAGTTGCTGGAGGCTGCAAAGGCTGGAGATGTGGATACTGTAAAAGTAAGCTTTAAACCTCTCCTTAAAAATAAGAAGGAATTTGTCATGGTTTAATCCCAGCCAGCAACCAAGCCCCACACAGCTGCTTGCTTACTTGCCCCCCAGCAGGATCAGGAGAGAATCGGAAGTGTTAAAGCTGGAAAACTCAGGGATTGAGATAAAAGCTGTTTAATAGAGAAAGCAAAAGCCACACACGCAAGCAAAGCAGAGCAAGGAATTAATTCGCTGCTTCCCCCGGGCAGGCAGGTGTTTGGCCATCCCCAGGAGAGCAGGGCCCCATCTCAGATAACGGTGACTTGGGAAGACAAACTCCATCGCTCCAAACATGCCCCACTTCTTTCCTCCTCCCCCACTTTCTGTACTGAGCATGATGCCATCTGGTCTGGAATATCCCTTTGGTCAGCTGGGGTCACCTGTCCCGGCTGTGTCTCCCCCCAGCCTCCCGTGCACCCCCAGCCTCCTCGCCAGCGTGGCAGCGCAAAAAGGCCTTGGCTCTGTGTAAGCCCTGCTCAGCAATGACAGCAACATCTCTGTATTATCAGCCCTGTGTGCAGCACAAATCCAAAACACAGCCCCATGCCAACCACTGTGAAGTAAATTAACTCCACTGCAGCCAAAGTAGCCCAGAATTATATCTCATTGTATAATTTCTCAAAGCAAACAATCAAACAGCCCTTCACTGACTGCTTTAGAGGTGTGATCCATCCTAAAACCTGTGTATTACACAATTATTACAGATTACAAAATAAGATATTCATTACCTGCAGACGTTTGCCTTACATAAAAAGCATAAATAAGTCACAGGTGTGGATTTGGGAACAGGTGGAATTATTTTCTTAGGACACAATCTGTGAAAATAAATGATACAATTTTTTTAAATTGAAAACAGTTATGCAAAATTGAATGTGTATAGTATCATTCTATGACTAAGTGTGTAGTGACATATGTTTTGTTTGGGGAAATTCACAGAAGCTGTGTACAGTTCAGAGTGTGAACTGCAGAGATATTGAGGGACGTCAGTCTACACCGCTTCATTTTGCAGCAGGATATAATAGAGTATCTGTTGTGGAATATCTTCTTCAGCATGGAGCTGATGTACATGCAAAAGATAAGGGGTAAATACTTGAATATGTATTTTCTTGGCAATTGTAATTGGTCGTATCTATCACCTTTTGAATATTGTTAGCTGACAAGCATTCCGTTTTTCTTCAGACATTTCTTTATTTTCATGGTAACTTCTGTTAGAATGAAGATGTTAAGAATATCTGAAAGCATTTTGCAGTACTTAAGATTAGAGCATCAGGAATTTCTCTGGCCCTGTGCTTTTACTTCTCTTCAGTGCCCCACTGATTAAGTTTTTACTGCAATAGGTATTCCTACTACATTAGACCGGTGGCAGTGGGGGAAGGTTTTGTTATGGTTTGATTGTCAAAGGTGCATTGTGTTTTAAGTTTATATCGCTTGGTGAAAAAATACCCTATTTTTAAAGAGAGTTTTTCTCTTTTTTTAATTGTTTCCAGAGGACTTGTCCCTTTGCATAACGCGTGCTCATACGGTCACTATGAAGTTGCAGAACTGTTGGTTAAACATGGTGCAGTTGTCAATGTAGCTGACTTGTGGAAATTCACTCCCTTGCATGAAGCTGCAGCAAAAGGAAAATATGAGATTTGCAAACTCCTGTTACAGGTATTACATATGCTGGAGGGAGGTTACTTTCTTTTTTTCTTGTTCACTCTGAAATGTAAATGGACTTCTTTAAGAAATTGATTTGTGGTTTCTGCATTATTGTAGTTAAATGTTTTCAGTAAAAGGGATACTGTTAGCACCTGTGTTGTCCTTTCTCACACAGTAAATGGAAGGCTCTCTGCCGGATTCCAATATGTGTCTGAATATTTGCTCAACAAGACATTAGATGCCTAAGATGCAGCATGTTTATTCTGCTGACGTACTTACCATCTCTCTTTGATGTGCACAGCATGGAGCTGACCCCACAAAGAAAAACAGGGATGGAAATACTCCTCTAGACCTTGTTAAAGATGGTGATACTGATATTCAAGACCTACTTAGAGGAGATGCAGCTCTCCTAGATGCTGCAAAGAAAGGTTGTTTGGCCCGAGTAAAAAAGCTCTGTTCACCTGACAATGTCAACTGTCGGGACACGCAAGGACGGCATTCAACACCACTACATTTAGCAGGTCAGTGTTCTAATTAACTAATTTGATTGGTTACTAATTACTGTGGCTGAACTTTCTATGTCAACACAAGTTTAGAGTGTAGCCTCAAGCTGGAAGATTCAGTACTTTTTCTTTAAAAAAATTTGTATCTTATGCATATTAACCTTACATTGCTTTTCAAGCTGTTTAATTATTTTCCTGTTCTCTCGAGCCAGAAAAGATCTTTTATTGTTTATTGACAGGTTTTATACCAAATACTCTTAAATAGGGTAACGCTGTCCTCCCTGATAGGTATTACACTGTCTTCACTGGGATTGACATTTTAATTTACTTTCAAGTAATTTAAGTGAATTACTACTTCTCTACAGCGTGTTTGGGGTGGTGTTTTAATTCTGTTTATTCTGTCCTTCTGCAATTCCAGCTGGTTACAATAATTTGGAGGTTGCAGAGTACCTGTTACAGCATGGAGCAGATGTGAATGCACAGGATAAAGGAGGCTTGATTCCTCTGCATAATGCAGCATCTTATGGGGTAAATATCTCAAACTTTCTGAGACTTTATTAAAAAAAAAAAAGTACATTTCATTGACAGCATTTTGAGCCAATGCTCTGTAGAATGCTTTTGCTATTGATTTGTAATCTAATCTTATCTGTAAAACACAGAATGAATGATTAGATCACAGCTTTTGTTATAGGTAAAGACTCTTATGAATTTGTAAAATCACAAATGGAGTTTTCTGACCATGAACACCTAGAAAGCCAGAAGGCTGAAAGGGGTTCTGTAAAATGCCTTTCCTTACCTGTGCCAGTCAGATTTTATCAGGAAGATCTTACTTTCACTTAAATGGCTGCTGTTGAGACAGCAGTTGTTTTTGTGATTTTTCCTGAATCTTTGTCCTTGAATCAAGTTACTAACCAAAACATTTGGAGTACTTTCCAAACTGGAAGTTCATCATCAGGCATTTCTTTCCTTCAGATCCCTCTGGATTTGGAATTTTGTTTTACTCTGTCCTTTTTGCACAAGGGAACAAATATTACTTAACTTTTTGCTGGTATGTTTTAGGTGAGGAAGAGAACACCTTGCTTTAGCACTTTTTAAAATCATAATTAAATGCATTCTAAGAAAATTCAGAATTACTCTGATTTCAGAGAAATAGCAGCAATAGTTCTGAATTATTTTAGTACACTCTGGTGCCTTGGAATTTAACAGGTGTTTTTATTTTTCCAGCATGTTGACGTAGCAGCTTTACTTATAAAGTATAATGCATGTGTGAATGCTACGGACAAATGGGCTTTCACACCTCTTCATGAAGCAGCCCAGAAAGGAAGGACTCAGCTTTGTGCCTTGTTACTGGCACATGGGGCTGATCCTACTCTGAAAAACCAAGAAGGACAAACACCATTGGACCTGGTCACTGTAAGTGATGGGGCTCCTCTTGAGAAATCTGTACTTATCTGTTTGTGACAGCTCATCTAAAAACTGTTCTTTAAAAAGCCAGTAATACGACCACTTCTGCAAAATTTAAAATACTGTGGTTTCTGTGGTGTTTGTACATGCCTGGCAAGGAAAGTCAATAGAGCTTTATAAACCTTTTTTAAATAATTTCTTACTTCAGGCATCTTATTTCAGTATGGAGTGGGGGGGAAAAAACCCAAAACCCTAACAAAGTGGATTAATGGTTATAACTTGATACTTTTAATTCAGTGCTTATAGTTTGACTAATACAAAAATTGTGACAATAAAATGTAAGCAAACCTTGTAGCAACATAAATTTAAGAAACTATCTGTCTGTTAATTTTCTAGGTGGGTTTTTTCTATGTATTATAATGTAATCCAAAACTACACTCAGAGTAACTGTTTTATTTCATAAATTCTCGTTGCCAGTAGAAGCTTCTGTTCACTTTTTGTAGCAAATTAATTCTGGTTAACTGCCTCTACATTTTTTTAGAAAAACTGAAGTCTTTTTACCTTTTTACAGCTTTTATGTATAAGCAATTTATAGTTTCATGTATGCTGTTGGCAGAAAAGGCCGTTTGTAAGCTGCACTGTAAAATGCATGATTTCCCAATATTATTTTGCAGTGTACTTAAGAAATATGAAATAATGATAGTGCATTCTAGGAAAAAACATTGTGCAAAAGTGTTCCTCTGTTTTAATGAGTTGTTTTCTGCTCTTCAGGCAGACGATGTCAGTGCGTTACTGACAGCAGCAATGCCTCCTTCTGCCTTACCGACTTGCTACAAACCTCAGGTTATAAGTGTGTCTCAGGCTACAGGCTCTGCAGCTGATTCCCTGTCTTCTGTTCCATCCAGTCCATCCAGTCTGTCTGCTGCAAGTAGTCTTGACAACTTGTCTGGTAGTTTTTCTGAACTTCCCTCTGTTGTTGGTACAAACTGCGCAGAGGGAGCTACGGTTCTGGAGAAAAAAGAAGGTGAGGCTTTCTCGGGAGTGAATAACATTTCTTCACATACGATAAAAAGAACACAAAAAGTTTCCCATACATTCATAGGGTTATTATGGCATATGCAATATTTTGATTCCTTGCAATGCCATTAATGAGAGGAAAAAAAATCTAGAAGTCTTGTAGTATAAGATTTTACTGTTCTTCCCTTGAGCCTTTAAAATGTTTTTTGCTGAACGGAGCCAATATAGTGAATTGTGTTTTAAAAGAGAAGTCAAATGAAATTTGGCTTCATACCAAGCAGTATTTTACTACAAACTTTATCTAATTTCTAAGAGAGTGTTCTTAGATCAGGTGTCTTAGAAAGGTTACTTCTGTGACATTTTAGTTGTCAATATATTTTCTGTTGAATGGAACTTGCATTTCTGGCGGCTGGTTGGCTTGTTTTGCAGAAGCACAAAGTCTGCTCTTAGGGAGGTACAAGAGCAGATCAAGTTGCTACTGGGTAGTGATACAGATATTTAATCCCCATCTGCAAAAGACCAGGAATTTCTGTCTCTCACTGTTGCCACAGACAGGGGGAGATGTGTATGCTTTGTTTTACAATACAGGAATGAATATTCATTGTGAGTTTTTCTTCTTACCCAGTTTCAGGTGTAGATTTTAGCATTAATCAGTTTGTGCGGAACCTTGGCCTTGAACATCTAATTGACATATTTGAGAGAGAACAGGTAAGTGGTTGTATTTATTTCCAGATACTCAAGGCTAGAAAGCAATGGAATAGTGCCTGGTTAGTATAATGTAATAAGACAGATTTTAAATGAGTGACTGTCAAAACAAGTGGAATGAAGAAAAGGACTGTAACTCGATTTTTAAATTGATATATAAAATAAATGTGTATGAAAATATATGTGTGTATAAACAGATGGAGGCAGTAATGTTCGTATCAGTTTAACAGTTGTAGCAGTGTTTCAGCGGTATAAAAGATAGAGTAAATAAGTAGTCTATGTTAGTTAGTAATTTCAGGTTTTGTTTGTGTTTGTTTGAATACATCTAGAAAAGTATTTCTCAATCAGAAACATGGTCCTTACAAGCAATGCAAGTTACAAATTGTAGTTTGTAGCATGTCCATTTAAGATAAAAAGTTTGAAGAAAGCAGTTGAGTAAAAGTAAAATATGTGAATAATACACTGAAACCTCTAATGTTCCTGTTCTTTTCACACTTGCTTTTTCTCACAACTGTTGTGAGGTATATTTTCACTGTCATTGGCAGTTGTTCTAGTACAAAATACATGGTCTTGCTTTCATTATAGATAACATTGGACGTATTGGTTGAAATGGGACACAAAGAATTGAAGGAAATTGGCATTAATGCTTATGGCCATAGGCATAAAATCATCAAAGGAGTTGAAAGACTTATTTCTGGACAGCAAGGTATATCCTTATTTTAAGTCATCACATAATACTGCCTTTACATAATAAATTTTTATAAATTATGATGTTATTCCAAATTGTATCTCATTAAAAAGAATCGGTATTAGAACCTGACCTAGAAAATGGCACTTCAAATGGTAGGAATGTCTTCTGACTTGAAACTTTGAGTAATTTTATTTATGCTGTGAATTACAGTGACTCTTGCCTTTTGGTTCTCTGTTTTATATTTTTTCTCTGTGGTCACTGTTTTGTGTTTACTTAGGTAAAGTGTCGATCTAGTGCAAAATGCTCATAAGCTCCTTGAGACAGGGAATGTTTCTCTTCATCAAAGCACTCTGAAGAGCAGAGCACATTCTGCTGACGAGTTCAGGCCTGTTATGTACCATTGGGTCCTGCCACAGAATGCGTTCTTTGCTCACTCAGAAAGCCAGATGAAATTCTTACTTACACTTTTCTTTAAAAACAGAGTAGATCTACTTTCAGTGAACCAAAAGTAACATAACTGCTTTGTTCAACAGCTTTAGCTTACATTAAAATTACTGCTAAAGCCTCTTTATTTGTGTAGGACTGTTGATACCAGCACAGTCCCGGGAGTCCTGAATTCATCATAATTCAGTATGCTTCATTTAAGTTTCCTTTAAACATTCAGTATCTTTTAGGCTTTTAATACCAGGCTCAAGCCTTTTGGGTTGACAGACTTAGTTCTTTCGTCAGTTCTTTCTGCATGACCATGGGGAAAATACTCCTACTGAATTAGTGCTTCAAGTTGCTTTTCCTGTTTCATTATGCCATTGCCATCAGTAGTTGTCCCCTCTGTACAGGGTCTGGTTGCTTGCTGTGTCACTGCCTAGAGTTAAAATATACTCTGAAGTAAATAAGTGCTTACAAGTAGTTCCCCTGTTGTGTGCATTAACATACTGAGCTAAGCACAGACAAATGGGTTAGTGCATCTGAAATGATGATTCTTGCTGAGAGAAGGATTGATCAGTATCCACAGATCAGAGAAAATGATTGCAGTTTCTGACACTGTTGCTGTGTTTTATTACATTCACAGGACTTAACCCATACCTGACTCTAAATACTTCTGGTAGCGGAACTATTCTCATAGACCTTTCCACCGAAGACAAGGAATTTCAGTCAGTAGAAGAAGAGGTATATGCCATTCTTTGTAGTCTCTCAGTATTTTTGCTATTGCTACTAAAGAGGTAGATAAAGAAGTATTGCTAGACAATTTAACAGGGCAGTAAACGTCACTAAGCTTAGGAAAGCTTACACGAGGATACTTCAGATTCCTGACTTTGACTGCCTCACTTATAATCTGTGTTCATGATGTCTGTAACTTTTTTCTTACTTGTATTATTGTTGCTTGTACTGTTTCTAAAACCTCTACTATGTATCAAATCTCTTTAATATGATATAAATTCTATGCCACCAATGGATTGCATGTCTGTCATACATGGTTTGAAAGGAAGTGATTTAAAAGTGTCGTAATCACACAAGGCAAAATTCTGAAGAAACACAATTGTAAAGAGGTTAGTGACAGTCTTCTCCAGTTTGAAAACTAGACCACGGACCAGTCAAAATACGTTGATTTTTTTTTTTTTAAATCATTAAACAAAAAATTATATGCATCCACAAAATCTGGCATTACTTAACATGCAGTCATTGCCTAAAAATTTCTCTTATGATTTTTAATTGCTTTAATACATAATTAGTTCTTTTCATTATTTGACTTGTGGAAAGGAAATGTGTGTTGAATGTATTCTGAAAGAATGTAATCCTCCTTAAATTCTCAATCTTCAGATGCAGAGTACTGTCCGAGAGCACAGAGATGGAGGACATGCTGGTGGAGTCTTCAATAGATACAACATCTTAAAGGTGGCTGTTGTCTTTTTAAGGGTAGTGGTTTTACACCTTTGGAGTTTTGTCTAAAAGTAACATATCCATAAAATGTTCTACACTTGTTTGAGTTCCATAATGTGACAAGATGTGCCATTCTGAGACAGGATGCACAGGATAAAGATAATCTTCCAGGGAAATTCAAAGACTAAGTTTATATGGAAAAGCTACTTATGGGTTAATAGGAAGAAATTTTATGAGAAATTGACATTGAAGGATCTCACAGAAAACTGCAGAATTTTTGAAGAAAAAGGCAGAAGGTTTTATAGGAAATGGAAGAGGGTTTCTTTTGAGGGAGAATGGCAGGAAAAAAACACAAGAAGTGAAAGCAAAACTTTTGAACTCTTATTTTGGCTTGATTTAACGTCAAGCGTAAAAAAACAGGCAGTAGACAGGTTTAAATCATCTAATGGAATTTTGGTTTGTATTTATGTATTTTTCCCTCTGAAGTAATGGTAATTTTCATTAATATCATAAAGATTTCGATTTGCAAGTAAGTACTACTAAGTTTTATTCTGAAGTTACAGTTTTCCCAGTGGAATTGCTATGCTATACCTACATGCACAAGACTTTGCAATGCCCAGCATACTTCTGCAGGGAGTATGTAATTTACTTTCTTTTAGAAGTGTTTCACAAGTCTTCATGGAAGGCATTTCTTAATTAACTGATTGATCTCTTTACTGGTGATTTGGCATCAAGAAGAATTGTGACTGAGCAAGCTAAATTTAAATTAGGGAATATTTAATTTAAGAATTATTAACAAGGAACTGTGTAAAATTAACTGATTCTTAAGCATATAGTTATTATTTACTTGTCATACTACAGCAATCAACTTGTGCAGGATAAGTCAGTTTGTGTTTCATTGAGTCCCAGGGAAAGTGTTCTTGTTCAAGTGGCAGTGTAAATGTGCTGTGGTATAGTGGCTATAGGATATACATCTGTCCAGTAAAGCGAACAGAATTTTTCAGTTTCATTTTGACTGTTTCAGATTCAGAAAGTATGCAACAAAAAACTCTGGGAAAGATACACTCACAGGAGGAAAGAGGTCTCTGAAGAGAATCACAACCATGCTAATGAAAGGATGCTGTTCCATGGTGAGATTTTGAAATGCACTTTATGAACTTATTTCGTCAGCAGCACTCTTTATTGAAGGGTTTCTACTGTCTCAAACAGAGTAAATTTCCTCAGTGGAAGTAGGTTCTAGGTTTTACAAGAGTTTTTATGAACAAGTGTTTGTGTATTTCACTAGGGATGATACAACGTACTGTATCATTCTTCTGAAATTTGCATCTCCTTGTCTCTCCCTGCAAGGGACTGAGACCTAAGTGAAAACGTTTAAGAAATTATGAGTGAAGATGAAGTATTGTGCCTCCTTGAGTCTGTTTTATCAGCTGTATGACCAAAATGATTAAAGATCAAACTTCATTCTGTTATAGGTTGTTTTGGCGTGGGATTTTTTTGTTTGTTTTCTTGGTTTTATCCAAAAAATAAAGCTTATCATTAGCAAGTTAAAGCCAATAGAAGGCTCTTCTGTGCACAAATACAGGGTTTGTCCTGATGAGCAAAGTTCACAATACATGTTCATAAGGAAGGCTATGTAGTTCCCAACACAGTGGGAATGGATGATTGAACTGTGACGCGTACAAAAATCTGTGTACTGTATTTTCAATATTTTACTTCCTTTCTCTTAGGCTCCCCGTTTGTGAATGCAATAATTCACAAAGGCTTTGATGAGAGACATGCCTATATAGGTGGCATGTTTGGAGCTGGGATTTACTTTGCTGAAAATTCTTCCAAAAGCAATCAGTATGTGTATGGAATTGGAGGTGGCACTGGATGTCCAATTCACAAAGATAGATCTTGTTATGTTTGCCACAGGTAAGTCCTCAAAAGAATCTGATTCTGCTTTTGGTAGTCCTAGACTATCAATGCAGCAGTTTCTGAAGAAAGATTTGCTTGGTAACCAGACCTTCTCAGTATTCTCTATGTGCTGGGCCTAACAGAAACTTTCAGAAAACTTTGACATTTAAGTCCTAAAGAATCTTTGACCATCTTCAGTGCATTTAACTGTATCTTTGCCCTTAACTTAATACAAAAATCAGACTTAGGGAGACAGAGAGTGAAGAGGATCTGCTAGATGTTTATGTGAAAGATGCAGCACTGTCAAAGTTTAGTTCATTGCCTGTTACAGAGAAAGGAGAAATTCAGAGATATTCAGATGCAGTATTTCTTTGAGGCGGATGTACGTTGTAACAGTCAGCCCTCACATCACTGCTTTTTCACTCACTGAAATAGAGATGTGGATTTGTGGATTCTGCCACTAATTGAGTTCTTGAATCCTCTGTTCAACAGAAACAGCTGCTATGTCTTACCAACACTGTAGTTCAGAATAAACTCATAGGTCATTGAGTCAGTTTTGGTGGTGGCAGTTATTTCAACCAGAAGAATATTTTGTGTTTGTGTGCATACTATTTTGCACTGGTATACAAGGATATGGTCATCCTTCCAGTATCCTTCTTTGAGTCTCTGCCCCTTTTCATGTTGCTTACTCTTTTCTGGCACTCTCAAATAATGAGAGTCATCTTCCAGAGTTACAGAGGATGTCAGAGTCTTTTCACATTTTCTAAAGTTTTGAATAAGAAGGGGTTTTTAGCTTGTCTTCTGCAAAGAGTAAGAAAAGCAAAAGTTTTGGCAGAGTAAAATGGTACATAACCTTGGTCTATAAAAATGCCAGGATTCCACTGTCATTGCAGTAGGTACATATGTACAGAAATAAGAGCCCTTGTTGAGTCTTTTAATAGTGCAAACAGCATAGCAAACTGACAAATGCTAATCTGAGGTATTTTGCATTGACCTAGAGTTTGCGCTTGGCCTTGATGTTGGCTTGGCTGTTGGATACAAATCAAGTGTTAGAACACTTGTGAATTATGTTGTCAGGATGAGTAATGGGGGGAGGGGATAGAAAACTTTTTCTAAAAAACGCAAAGAAATGAAAATAAATAACAGATAAAGAAAAGGTGGTGGCAGTCTCTGAGTCCATTGTTAAGCATGCTGTTTCCAGTAACTAAGATAAATATTTTTCCATGTTACTACCAACCCTTTCCTTGGGCTAAAGAGCTTTCCGAAGTGAGTGTAACTTTTGTTCAGCAAAACAGAACTTGAGAATTTTATGAAGCACAAAGACTGACTAAAGTGGCTTCAAGGTTCAAAGTCATAAGCATTGTGTGTTCATGGTCCTTTTTCCCTTTCAACACAGGCAGTTGCTCTTCTGTCGTGTAACGTTGGGCAAGTCCTTCCTGCAGTTCAGTGCTATGAAAATGGCTCATTCTCCCCCAGGACATCACTCAGTAACTGGACGGCCCAGTGTAAATGGATTGGCATTGGCAGAATATGTTATTTACAGAGGAGAGCAGGTAAATAGCTTTTGGGTTGGTTTTGCAGACTCTCTTTTGTCTTTTTCAAAGGCATGTAATGCATTGGGGGTTTTTTTCCTAGGTTTGAGGTGCTAGGCCTTGCTTTTGTCTGCGGTTCCAGGTGAAAGGAGGCTCTCTTCCCCCGCCCTTTGGTGCGAGGGTCTGCGTGAGCCTGGCAGCTGATAGCCCTGGGGCTGTGGTCTCCACCTCGGAGGTGCTAAGTTTGTGCTTTTCGAATGTCCCCAGCCCTGAGCTGTTACTTTATCTTCATCAGCAAGTGGGTCTAGGGCCTCTCAGAGCCCCATTCAGGGTGTGGTGGTCTTCTCTGCAGCTTTTGTAATACAGTTTTAAAAGTCCTTCATGAAAACGTTTAAGTCATAAACTATAATATTTCTGTCTCTGACAGACGTTTTGCCCTTTCTTCCTTTGGCATTAGTAATTTTTTCTCCTCTCTAACAAACATTCTGAATTTATCCGGAGAATGAAACAGTAATAAAAAATGTGTGTGTCATTCTTCCAGGCTTATCCAGAATACTTGATTACTTACCAGATTATGAAACCTGAAGCCACCACTGAAGCTTAAGACAAGTTACTTGTGAGGAACCATCAGACTTTGGATGCGAAGATATCAATGGCTACCATCCCAATAATTACAAGTTTTTGTTGAAAAATTTCCCATTCCCGGGTGGTGTGGTAGCAAATGTGAACAAAATATACCAGTTTGACTTGATAAAGCTTTAATAATGTACAGTATGTTTTTCTAAAATTTCAGAAATGTCCTCTTTTTCAGCACTTTAACAGATACCATTCCAGGCATAAACTGGGGTTTGGCTGTACTAAATTATAAACAAAAATTAACTTGAAACAACGGTTTTATACAATACTGCATTCAAATCTAGCAGAAATTGTAATGGTCTATACAGGAACTCATTTTACTAATATTGTGTTCTTTAAAACACTGCATTTACACTGAAAACGTTTTCATTTGTAAAACTGTAAATAAGAGCTTTTGTACTAGCCTGGTATTTATTTACATTGCTTTGTAATATAAGTGTTTTAGAACTGCAATCTTGTACAAAATGTTCTTTCCAGATGTTGGTTTGTTCGTCTGTGTTTTCTCATGCAAGATAGATTTGAAAAGTCACTTTTTTCAGGTTTTGTCACTTAATTGTGAGGGAGAAAGCAAATTTTATCTGAAGAAGCTTAGAAATATCCAACTTTAGATTGAATACACAAATTTTTGTTCTGTATTTTTATTTATGAAATATACATTCCTGAGAATGATGGGCTATGAAAATAGAATGTTACATACAAATACTAAAGTGGTTTTCCACCTACTTCCTAGAGTTGCATATTTTATTTCTGTAAAATGTCTTTTGCAGTTTTTTATTTAACTATAGATATAGTTAACCTGTATCCTCACTTCAAGGCTAGTAGACCTTGCAAGTTACAGTTTTAGTAAATTATTTTCTTTGAATGTAGATGGAAAATTAACCTCAAGAAGTCCTTTCTTGAGTTTCTCTTGCTTACATTTAAGCCAGGAAGTTAAATAGTTTATTCCTAATATGAGGGCAAACAACTTGGCCTTTTTTGTGTGCTTATTTTGGTAGATTAATCTACCTGTTGGTGCCCTCAGAATATGAGCATTGCAAGGTGGAAATGTTAAAAGCCATCCTGTCATCTCCTGTGTCTCTTCCATGTTAACATGCAAGCTGTGGCTGAAGCAGGTGTGTGTAGGAGTGTGTTTTGTCTGCTTTCAGCTTAGTGGAACTGGTCGGGCTGCACGGTTCTGCTCCCTGCTCAGCCAGCTGGGAGGGGAGGAGCAGCTCTGCCCCAGCAGCAGCTGCCTTTGGTAGCCCTGGTGAGGCTCCTTCGACAGAGGAAGAGTGCAAAAGGTACAGCCCCTGTCCAGGTCTCACTCGGGGTTCCTGACTGCCCCCATCCGTTCAGTCAGCGCTGTCATAGCTCTCGGCTGTATTCTGCTTTTCTTCCATCTGCAGTTTTTACCTACGTATTTCAAAAATATGTAAATACAGTTTACAATTTACTTGGGGTTAAAGTGGGTAGGAGTATATTTTAGTTGTTTAATATTTCTACATACAGAACACTGTCCCAGAAGATAATTTGTTTGCAGGGCATGTTATCTTACCATGGTTTTAAATGTAGTAACTGGTCAAGATAATGAAATCCTCTTGCTGATGTGGTGGTTATGTGATTATGCTCTATGTAAAAATGTATTGAACCTTACCCAGTTATGTGAGGAAACTGAATAATAAGATTGCAGAATTCTTGCAGAAAGTAATATTGGCTATGAATAAAAAAGGCTTTGATTTTTAGGTACTTTCTCCCAGCATGTTGCCTGTTCCTTAGGTATAGTAATGCTGGAATTTGTGTTCATGCAAAATCTGTTAATTATGTTTAAAACTTTTTTGTTATTGCTAAAATGCTTCATTCTATATGAATGATCACCTAATGTCTTGTAAAATATTGTGGTATGATAGCATATTAAGTGGTACCACAATGTTGGTTTTGTCTGTTTGGGGATTTTTTGAGCTGTTTTTTTGCATGACATACCTTGCACTCTGAAGATGGAAGCTGTAATGATTTGGTAATACTGACTGTTGAGGTGAACCTTTAATCCCTTGTGCAATTAGTTCTGCTTTACTCATCTTGAAGTGTCTTTACATGTACTGTATGACATTCCATATCCATTTAACACTAAATAAATTTAATTCACTGGTTTCTGGTAGCATGGGAGTAATTACAGATGTAGTATGTTAACCCATTGTTTTAAATGTAAGCATGCACAATGCTGTAACAAACTGCATCACTGGAGGCAAAATTAATTGCATAATGTAGAAGAGCTTTTAATGTGGATGAAAACCTGTAAATACTGTGGAAACTTGTAGTTTGATATATGGCTAACAGCTTTAGCTAGGAGTGAAAATGTGTTAGTAATAAACCCAGAAAGTAAGCTTCAATTTGTACACTTAGAACTCCATTATATGGTCCAGAACTGAGAAAGAAAATTTGCTTACATTGGTTTTGTAAAATGAAAAGTAACCTACAGAGTCTTACCTTTCAGATAACTGCATGGGTGTGATACATACATGAGCAACAACAGAAGGGACTGTTTAGATCACTGGTAGTGTTGCAATAAGTAAGTAATTTTATTTCAGTAGGACCATTTATATGATGGTAGGTTTCCAAAACCAGGTTTGTATAGAAGACTTAAATAGACATGAGCACTAGAGGGCAGGAAAGTAAGTGCTTGGTGAGATCAGTGGTAGTGAAAATCTTTAAAGGGTCTTGGGAACACAACTTCTGATAAAATTGCTCCTGAAAATTCCACCTGTCTAGGCTGTAAAAAATTACCTTTCCATTCTGCATTAGATTTGTTTCTGTTTAATTAAATAATTAGTATGAAAACAAGTGGTACAACTTAGCAAATTGAAAGTATTAGGATCTTTGCTTAAAATATTTACACATAAGTTAGACTTTAGTTCTTAGAAATCAAAAAACAATTCAGCTACACTCCTCTATCATATATAATTGAAAAAGTTAAGATTATCCATACAGTGCATGTTCAAGAGGTATGTTGGCACTCATTTTGAATGCAAATGACTGTGTAGAAAGGAGTTGCCACTGTCTTTTCTACCCTGAGCTTGCTCATTAGCCATGTGTATCTGAGTACACACACACTTGCTCACTCTCTGAAAAAAAAGTTCTAAAAGTGACTTTTCCAGCAGACCGTCATTGCCAGTGAGGGTGCTGCAGCCTGGGAGCCATTTCCCCTTCTTCAGCTCATCTCCTGAACTTAATAAAGAAATAAAATGGATTTTCTCTTTCGCTGGAAGCAGCCCCATGGGTGGCTTTCCTGCTGCATTCCAGTTAAAAAAAAAAAGGTATAGAGACTTGATTGGTGTTGATCTGAAGTAGCCAAGGCTGCTTTCTTGCCTTCAGTGACCTGGCAGTGAGACTGACTGAGGTCTTACCCCTCTGTGGTTCTTGGAGCTGTGCTTAAGTTGCAGTAGGATGTAGAGGTGGTGCCAGCGAGGGAAGTGCTACAGTCGAGGGCGAAAGGGGAGGTGTGTCCCTCTTGCCCCTGTGCAGCAAGCATAAGCAGTGGTGCTTATGAGAGTATCAAGGGGTTTCTTCCCCCTCCCTGTGGCTCACTAGATCAGAAAAAGCTACAGGCAGCCAGAACGGAACACAAAATCAAAAGAAAAAGCATGTAGATGACTGGTTTGAAGGTAACAAGTTCTGCCCTAAAATGGGCAAGGTTGGCAACTGAGAGAAGACAGACAGGAGTGAGAGAATAGAAGAAATAATAACCTGCAAGAAAAGAAAGGCAAATTCTACAAGCACTGAAAAGGCATGGTAGGACTAACAAATATAATTGTTAGGAATGGCCAATCGTGGTACACGTTTGATATACAAAAGCAAACACTGATGTGTAGACATTACAGGGATTTCAAAAGGGCTCATCTTGAGAAGAGCACACGTGTTTTAGAAGGGGAAAGATGCAACCAATTCAAAACACTATTGTTAGACCTGGGAAAAAGTATGTGCAAGGAAAGAAATAGGATTTAAATACCAAAGGCAAATGCCCTGCATGATAGTTCTTCAAAACTTCGGTTATGAAGCATTGATTATCAGAGACAAGCTGAAAACCCCCAGCAGACAGCATAAGAGTGAAATATGTCACATTAAATTGTACACCTGGATTCTGTATGGTGGTAGGATGTATGTGGGGAGGTGGGGATTTTAATGCAGCCATAAAATTCGAAGGAAGTGGAGGTCAGATCCATCTCTCCATCTGCAGTCTTGATAAAACTGGTACATTTATGAGTGAGTTTCAGCTGAGATCTTCCTGGGTGGCAGCAAAGGTGATTGGAGTGGCTGCTGACATGTGCAGTGACACAGCCTGGGGAATGCTTGCTTGCAGAGTTTTTAAGTTAGGACCGTTAAGAGTTTTCAAAAGATTATGGTGGTAGTATTTGCAAACCTTAACATTTAAAATAACTGTGAATTGTTTAAGGAACAAAAGAAGATGCACCAGCGCCTAAGAATGTATGATTGAGGCCTTTTGTAGCTGGAAAAGCAGCTTCATATCAGCTGCTAATACAGTGTACAGATCTGGGGTGGTACATGTGGGGAAGGATTAATATTGAATAGTGTAGCTGATAGCCTGAGAAATGGACTTGGAAGTAGTCACTTTTTTCGGGGCTAAAGGTATCTGCCTTTCTGTTGTCCAGTTGCTTTCCAAAAAGATAACATTTGCCAGCAATGCATTTGGAAGCTTATTTCACAACAAGAAATTTATTCAATTTTTGGTGCTGTGGGCATCGTAGGTCAATAGATGTGTACAGAAGTTCAATTTCTTACTAGCCTGACAAAGAAGCTGGTAAATTAAGCAGGTAAATAAATCAAGCAAGTATGTTGGACTCAATCTTGGTCTTTTCCAATCTAATTGATTCTGTGAAAGGAGAAAAGAGATTTTGTTGCAAAAACAAGTAACAGTAAATCAATTAATCTATATAATATTTTTGACCTAACTTAGGAGGATATTGTATCTAATAGCTTTCAATTATTGTGTTACTCAAAGTAGAAGCTGACAGCAGTTACATTAAGTATTGTTTTAATTAGTAGTCGAGTGAGCTTCTAAGCAGTCCAAAAGTGTCATCTTCAAATAAGTAAAGCTGTACATGATGACCAATGTCTGATGGTGGTTCCCTATTTGAAACTATTTTACTGAAGCATTGCAAATATGAAATTAACTAATTAGATTTGAAATTAAAGAGCTTTACTTTGAATAACAAGTATTCATTAAAGCACTTGTTTTCATAAAATAAAGTCTAATTCAGTATTAAGGGAAAAAACCTACTTAGCAGTTGGATACTAAAACTTAAAGATTTATAAATAATCAAAAAAATACATCAGTAAGTGCAGCTTTACAGACAGTATAGTTCCAGTAGTAACATGAGGCCCTTGAAACACCTTGTGTAGAAGGTGTTATTTGATGCAAAGATTCTAAAACCAGTAATCAAAAAGTGAAATAAATCTGACTTCAAACTAAGTGGACTAATGCTAAAGCTTATTTCAAAAGGCTAGGAATGTGAAAGTGCACTAGAAACTGCAAAAACACAGGTCGTAAGAAAAGGAAATGTTCTGTTGGGAGTAAATCTCTGAATGGAGAACCATTTTTAGCACACAAGGTAGATTTCTAAAGATGCAGAACAGACCTTGAAAATAAATGAGGTTTTAAAAAAAGGAGGGAGCAGGGGTGTGGGTGTGTAATTGACCGAGCATCTCAGAGTGGTGGCAGCTACATGAACAGAGAAAATCTGGTCAGCGGTACGCCACAAGGTCTGAAATAGTCCATACTAAATTAGAGTGAAAGGCACCAATGTCTTGATAAGGAGGCAAAATTAGAGAAATGTGCTTCTCTTAAGTGTGTCAGATTACTGAATTTCTGAAATAAACTTACAGTGAATTTTCTATCCAATATCGTACATATATATGCCATGTAAGCATTTTGAGTAACTTTAAAAGCCTCTTGGCATTTGTATAATCAGACTCAAAATGAGATG
The DNA here is from genome assembly GCA_013400235.1 of Oriolus oriolus. NCBI lineage: Eukaryota > Metazoa > Chordata > Aves > Passeriformes > Corvidae > Oriolus > Oriolus oriolus. The sequence continues at coordinate 974,945 of VXBT01011130.1, forward strand.
GAGAGGCAGAATGATGAGCTAGCTCATTTCAAGCAATCCTCAATAGCAGCACAGAACAGATAAGTCCAAGGGGGGGAATTCTAATGGGAATAACCCTTTATGGATAGGATTGGATAAATATGGGAACCTGCTTTTTTAATGTAATTGTGTATTAGACCATATTCCAAAGCACTTCTGAAATACTACCTGCTATTAAAAGTGTTCTTAGTCACTTATAAATTTGGGAACACTAATAAAAAGAACAGATATTTATAAAATGAAGAAAGAAACAATAATAATTTCAGACTGGAGCAGTTAAGTGGAATATTTCAGTTAAAAGGAAAATTTCACACCTACTGTAAAGAGTTTTATTCAGGGACATGCTTTAAAGTTTTGGATAGTTTTATTTATTTTAAGTACCATGTGTCTGCTATAGGGACATAGTCCAGCAGAAATACTGAAATCACAACAGTACTTTGCAAGAGATATGAGAACCTTGTACGTGTGGCAAATTTTAAGAGCCAAGGACTTCTACAAAATGATCCATAAACTCATGCATTTAGGTATGCCTGCTCTCTGTCTTCTGAGACTTCCCTCCCCCTTGTCAGAAATACTAGCTTTTCAGTGAAGGAGTTGAACAAAATGTATGAGTTAAATATTTCATATATCAAGTTTCAGTTGTGTTTAGTTTTTTGTAAAGAAGAAAGAATAATGGTGTGACTTTGTACAATTAACAGCTTAATTATTATTGCTTGTGTAATAGGGTGCATTGTTATGTATTACAGATGGTTTATTGCAATATCAATAAATAACATATTTTCCTTTAAAAAAAAAAGCCAAACTACAAAATAGTTCTTAATATGTCTTCTTCCCTGGACTGGATTTACAGTACAGATTTTGTGGTGTTTGTGGTTCAGCATCTTTAACCTACTTAAAATACTGTTAAAATAGTGGGTTTGGACTCACTGACCTACTAGTTTTAGTATAATGAATTATCTCATATCTGTAAACACACATTTGCCTCATAATTCCATTAGTTTCAGAAAAATTACTCAGCACTATATTTATACCATAATTTAGCAATACTGATGTTTTAAGGTTATCAAGCAGAATAGTTATCATCTCATATTCACAATATATTCTCCCCTGTCATATCTAATTCTAACAGTAAAATGCAACCAGGATTTACCAAGCAAATTCATTATGTCCTTTAGTTTTAAAACTTACTTTATTCAGGTTTCTTCTTTTTTGCAGCATTTTGTCTCTTTAGACCCATCAGAATTACTTATCAATTGTGGCTGCCTTTTGCACCTTCTCCATTGTTGCAGAGAGCAGGGATTTGCCAGCACTAAGCACCTCAGCTTCTCCGTTCAGAGCCTGCCCCTCTCTAGACCCTCTGTCTGATCTGAAGAAGCATGAGAAATCTGTTGTGTGGGGCTGTAGGTTCATGATCTAAAATGAAGTGGTGTGGGTGGCTTGTGACAGGAATGCACACATCTTAAATGAACAGCAGTTTCCACGGGGATGTCTGCACCTGTAAAAGCAGACAGTCGTGTCATTTTTACTGCTGGAAATTCCTGTTTCTCTGCAGCATTCTTTATAATTTTGTCTCGTTTCTTTTTTCAGCCCAACTCTGTCATAAAGTGATTTGACATGGAGTTCTTTGATAGTCATGATATCCACTGAGAAGCTGAAAGATATTTCAGTTCATAAAAGTGAGGTTCACCCACACCTTGCTCCCAGGTAACTTCACACTAAAATTATCTGCTGTGGTGCTTTTAGTATACACCTTTTAAAAGTAAATTATCGTAGAACCCTGGAATGGTTTGGGTAGGAAGGGATCCTTAAAGCTTGTCTAGTCCAAACCCCTGCAATGAGCAGGGAAATCTTCAACTACATCAGGTTGCTCCAAGCCCTGTCCAACTTGAATGTTTCCAGGGATGGGGGATCTACCACCTCTCTGAGCAGCCTGTGCCACTGTTTTATCACCCCCATTGTGAAAATTAGATTCATTCTGGCTGGTATTAAAGAAGCTAAATTGCAACTGGTAATTTTAAAGCTTGCATGTGAGAAGGATAAATTGAGTATATAGTTCTAGAGGTATTTTATTTACAGACCTTTGCTTGCTTTGAAATAGAATATTTCTGTTCTCGATGCTAAATCTTAGGAGTAAGATCACATAATAAAAAAGTTGCTTGCTCTTTTAAGTAGTTTGAAATAAATAAGGAGTATCTGCCTGAGAGAAAAGGAATGATGTCTAGCTTGTATTAATGGTTTAGGATTCAAAAAATTAGGTTGGGGAACATACACCACTAACTGTTGAGAACAAGGTAGACTAATCTGCATGCTGATGATGAAAAATGCATGTGAAATGTATAGCTCTGTATATGGAAAGCAGGACAACCAAGACCACCAGTTCTGCCAATCAGTCATTCACATTTCCCACTGTTCTCCTCTATTGTAGCAAAATGTGAGAAGCTGCTCTCAGGCCACACAAACAATGCTCTTTATTGGTCTTTACTGAGGCATGATCGGGCATCTATGCGGAGACTGCCAGGCTCAAAGAAGGGCTAGTGGATGACATCTGGCAGCCTGGCTTTGCTACAGATAGATTTATGAGCTGTGAAAGATGGTCAAATTAACATCTTCTGCATTCTTGATAGGATTAGGGTTTCTGGGACATGCAGCCATTTGCATATTGCCCTGACTTACCACATTAGTATTGTGTTTGTGGCTCATTTTAATAGACTGGGAGGCAGTAGGGGCTTTCTCCGTTTGCATCCTACACTTCTCCAGTCAGTCTTGGCAGTGGCACAGCTGTGTGGGTTCAACAGACCTAGCAGAAATCATACTTCTTACTCTGACTTCTTCCAGCTGCAACCTCAATGCAACTCAAGAGCAGCAGCAGTTGTAAAAGCCATTTCGCTCAGGAAAGGATGCTCTTCACTGGGGTAAGCTCACGCAGACACACACACGAAGTTGAATGATGATGCATTTCTGTAAGAGTTCACAAAAGTTGTCCCTGGGAGTTAAAGAGAGATCTGACAGAAGCTGTCTTTCTACAGCCTCAAGCATTTACTGAAGGCCTTGGAAAGGTTAATTTAATCAATAGAAACTTAGCTGAAAACTCTGTTAGCCTTAAATCCCTGTCCCTTCATCCCCTCCCCACACAAGACTTAGACAACATGATTTTTTTTTTTTTTCCCAATGGTGATTATCCAGTGTTGCTAAAATATAGTTTGTGCTTCTCACTGGACTGGAGATGGTTTCAGTTTGCTCTATGTGGTGAGTGACAATAGCCACGCACCCCTCACAAGCTCACAGTGGTCTGCCTGAGTGGTGGCACAGGACAAAGCCTCTTCCTGGGGGGCAGGGAAGGGTCTTGACTGGAGACATTGAGCCCCAGGCAGCACCAGGGCAAGGCTGTGACAGCAGGGGAGGAAGAGGGGGCTTGTGGGGCCCTGTGGAATGGCAGAGCTGGTGGGCCGAGAGCATGGCCAGCATTGGAAGGTTCTGTACAAGAACACTGGCCACCAAGAGTGACCATCACCTCTTCAAGCCCCCAGTGTGGCTCTTAGCCATTGGGGTGGGTAGAAGTGATAGTGAGGGACGTAAAAATGCAGCTTAGGTGCACCATTATATTCCTATCACTGGAAGAGCCAGGCTTGGCTGTCTTTGGGCACCCACTTCAGCTCCTGTGCCATCCTTCCCTCGGACTCATGTGAGCACCTGGGGGCTCTGACCCAGCTGAAAGCACTCCTGCCCCAGAATGCTTCAACCCAGCCTGGCTACCTGATCTCATTTGTGATGTAGCTGCATAAACACTTGCACTAACATAGCAACATGGGTAGCAGCAAACAAGGAGAAGGACAAGGCTGCCTTTTCCAGCTGCAAGGACACCTTCTGCTGGCTGAAGGTGATGGCGTCAGCAATGTTCCCCAGCCTTGGGGTGCCTGTGTGGGATAACTGGGTTAGTGGCGCAAATGTGCTGAACAGGATTCCCAAGGTGCCTAGAAAAGAGAGGGCAACAAACAAATCACTGTTTCAAATTTACACAGAGTATTTATATGTATTTATTCCTTACTTAGACTGTAATAATAAAAAATAAATGAGCTATCCTTTTACAGGAAATTGACTTTTCCAGCCTAATTTTCCAAGTTACCTATGCCAGTTTTTTACTCTCACTTCCACTGATTTAAAATTAGCTGGTGCTTCCTCTCAAGTGCAAATGACTTCTACTGCAACTGATGTGTGATGGAAATATTTTCATTCACCTCATTCAGGGGTTAGCTCCAAATTTCCCTCAAGAAGTCTACTCCACACTGGTACCTTAGTTTGAGTGATTTGAAAGGAATTAGGATCTCTGAGAGTCCCACCACTCCGTCAGGTTGTGGGCAGAGGAACTACAGAGGTGGAAACCTACATGAGCATCAGTCTGATCTCCTGAGGCAGCAAAGAGCATGAAGAAGGCAATGAAACGTTTGCACAACCGTGACAGGTGCGTAGGACCTATGTAAAAGGCAAACCAAGATGTGACGGATTATATTGTGGTAGCATTAGGCATATACTCCTAATTTTGTGATGTTATTTCGTTACTAAGCCATGTTTACCACATGGGCACATTAAAAGGAAGAAGGCAACCAGTGCCAGATGATTTGGGCTCTCCCCACTAGCCTGGTGCTGGCAGAAAGGGCCAGATGGAGTCCCTTGGTGTCCCACTCGTGTTGTCCCCATAGGTGCCCCCTGCACATGGCTGACCCCCACCCCAGGGCTACCTCATCTCCCAGAAATGAAAATAGAATCTTTATCTCCCTTAAGTCTATAAAAACTTCCTTCTTAAACCAAACTACTTTTTGTTTTCTGCTGCTGTTTTCCTGCATGACCACGGCACCACGGTGTTCCCGGCTCGGAGATACCCATTGAAAGAAGCCGTCCCGTTGCAGCCGCCATTTGCCATGGCCCGATAAAGCTCTAAAGGGCCCCGAGGCCATTGAGATGCTGTCGGTGTGTCCGTGTGTGGCGGGGCGGGGGCTGCAGGCGTTCATTGGCCCCGTGCTGGGTGGGATGACATCAGGCCCCGCTTTCCATAGGGCCTCCAGCTTGTCCCGACGTCTGCTGAGGGCTGCGAGAGAATAGAGCTGAGGGGAGAAAACCTTCACACTACGCCCTCTCGGCTCAAATGAGAACACAGGCAGCTTCAGCCAGGGATAAAAGAACTTTAAAAAAAAAAAAAAAAAAAAAAAAGAGACTGTAGTCTTGGAGCTGCTGTTAATGGGAGATGAATTGCAAGAGACCATTTCATGCCGAGGGACTTCAGAGAGCAGCATCCCCAAGAGCCATTAGCTCTCAGCGAGAGTCGTGCTGAAGCCCTTTGCTGTCAGGACAGAAGCATGCATATAAATTTTATACCATTTGTCTTTGAGCAGAAACAAAAGATCAGCTCTAAATCCTCAACATCTTGTCTCGGCTAACACGAAGTAATGCTCTCTTGTGTGGCTGTCTCGTTACTCTTTTCCCATCAAAAGAGTACTAGTGATAAATTTATTCATAATTTTGGAAGGTTTTGCTCTTAAATTAAAAAAGAAGCAGCAAACACATGGAGTTAAGGCTATATTTATTCCTGTGAGTGCAAATCACGCACTGCTAAGGATGGTGACTTTGTGAAATGCACTGTACTTTTTTAAATTGAAAAGAAGCACAGCTTTATAAGGTTATCCACTACACTTTCTTCTCCTGCTTTTCACAAAACTAACTCTGAGGATGATACATCTCATGTATTTTCTAGTTACAACTGCAGTCTGAAAAAAAGAAATTACTGTAGGATTTTTTTTTGTTCTTTTTCAACCAAGAATTCAAGCCCAGTGGACATTTTGGGACGTAAGACTTTCATTTACTCATAAGATCTGCTGAGTCCAGTAGTCAGACTAAATCTGGAGAATAAAATGCTTTAAGACATTTTTTATTAAATTAAGAATGTGTGCTGAAGTAGATACTACACACAACTTTACATTTCAGGATTTGGATCTCTATAATTGGACCAGAGTTTGTCCTATGGGTTTCCTTTGTTAAATAGGTATTTTAGTACTTTGTGAACGTGTAATAAGAAATTAGTTAGTTCTGTGTTTTGCCACGACACTTCCATCAAACATTTTCTCATTTTATGCCAGACAAAATAGAAAATAATGTCATATTAGAGTCTAAAATTAACTATAACTTAGTTCTAAGAAGTCTTATTTTACATGGAGCAATTATTCCTAGGTTTCCTCTAACAGATTAACACAAAAGCTTCTCGGGCTGATCCAACAGCTCTAGAGGGGATATAAAATGGGTGAGTGAACTGCACGCCCAGGTGCTGGCGTGGGATGGTGCTGCGTGTGCCTCAGCAGGCAGCAGAGCCCTTGTTAAATAAATGCATGTGCCTGTCCAGGGGGACCAACCCTGTGTCGGTCCCTGCTGGCCGGGGCTGTGAGAGCCTGGGGGAGACGGGGCCACCCAGGGGGGTGTCTCCCGTGGGAAGGCTGGAGCAGATCCCATCAGAGCCGAGTGCTCGGGCCGTGCTGCTATTCAGCCATCAGGGATGTGGGCTGAGCTCGGGCTGCGCCTGCCGCCCTTCTCGCACCCTCCCCCCTCCAAGAAATGTGCATGGCTTACCTGCTGAGGGCTTGAAATAAATTCGGCAAAATACCTGCCTTCTGAGAGGCAGTGCAGACTGCCCACACTTCACAAGGCGCAGCACAGACTGGATGAGGCTAAGCCCTGAAATTTTTTCTAAAGCTGTAGATATTTTATACATACTTGTTCTTAAGGAAGGAGTGTGAGGGCTGGGAGACTTAATCTAAACTCTGTAATACTGTATGGCTAAAAGCCTCTTTCATGTAACTGTGTTCATGAACTAAGCTTGGAATTCTTAAAAATCCAGATTATTACAAAGGAGGGGATTTGTTGTTTGGCAAATTGACAAAGCCTGCCATTCACCCACCTCGTGTGCTGCTTGGCTTTACAGTAAGTCTTAGGGCTCACAGCACAAGGGAGGCCTGAAATATGTCAGAGGCAATTAAAGAGAGAGTCACAAAGATTTCAGGTTCCATTATCCAACCAGCTCCGACTTGAATAGTTGCTTTTTTTTCTTTTTTTTCTTTTTGTGCCTCCTCCTTATTCTTATTTGTTAATAGTCTGATGGCTTTTAAATTGCACCACAAATCTCCAAAAACACTGTATCCCTTTGCAGGCTCCCCCAGCATAGGTTGGTCACAAACTCAGGTAGGAAACATCAATGTCAAATGATTACATGTGGAAACATTAAACATGCAAATACAGGCAAGGACAGCTGGTAGAGCTGAGGGTTGAACTATGACTGCCTGAGCGGATTTCACTTGTTGAACCTCTGAATTCAGAGGAATTGTGAAGACATGACCGAGAGGGAAAACCAGCATTTTCCATAAGGAAGTGCCTTGTGTAGAACCCAGGAAAGAGTAATTCATGTTGTGAACTGGGACGAAAAACTGAACTGCTCAAAGTCTGGGGTCTGCAACTCCAGACCCATCCTGGGAGAAGCTCTGCTCAGACAGCAATGAAAGAGTTATTCCATTTATTAATTTTTGATGTCACTTTATAGGAAAGCATTGCTACACACAGCAAGAGGGCTTACTGCCTTCCTTCACCTTGCAAATTATAGTTACATCTTGTAATTGTTCCTTCAAAATCAGAAGGTGGTGATTAGTGCTATTTAAGAGGATCAAGGGCTTTCTGTGTATAAAGAGAGGCAGATGCACTAATTGCATGCCCAGGTTCAGAATCATTGATTTCTCTCCAAAGGAAAATCAATAAGTGGTATTGCCGGCTTTTGAGATTCTGTAGGAGCTTCCAGATACTGAGATGAGCTCAGCAGCCAGAGGAAAGAAAACAATGCTGTGTGCAATATGGCAAATTTTTTTTTTTTTTTTTTGCCTCTGAAAACTTCCTGGGTTAGAGGTCCCAGAACTCAGTTTTCAGAAGCTAAAATGTCAATAATTTGGTTTTTTTTAAGGTAGCTTATGCTTTTCCTTGAAAAACAGACCTAGTGTCCTGATATGTCAGCTGGCAGCACTCTTGTGATGACTACTCAAGCAGCAGCTGCGTGTGGGAAAGATTAATTATGCCCAGAAGCACCTTCTTCTGGGAGGGAAGAGTTTATCAGGCCTACGGGATAAACAGCCAGGATTTGGGCCTGGGAGGTTGGCCATGCTGGCTCTTCCTGCTGAGTCAGGAGGCGTAGAGGAGGGAAGGATGGGATCACAGGAGCCAGCCAAGCCAGGAACCAGAAGAGTGGTGAAGGGCTGCCACAGCTGCAGCAGGAGAGCAGAGGTAAAGGGTGGCTGCAGTGTAGGTGCATGGGCAGATTTGGGGGTCTGAAATAAATCTGGGAGTGGGGAGTGGGTGTGGGCAGTGTGAAAAGTACATCTCGTGGAGCTGCCACATGACTAGAAAGGAACAGTTTCTGCTGGAAGTGAAGATCTTGGCTACAAAGCATTTCTGGCTTTGGTTGCCTTATCTTGTGGTGGCAGCTGTTATCCAGTCATGGGAGAGGATGAAAAGGTTGAGATAGGAAGCAAAAAGCTATGATCTTCCCTGGATCTGAGGATCTTGCTGTGGTTTTCCAGCCTTTGGGATCTGCAGATCCGTTTTTCAGTAGAAAAACTGACTATTTGTTTGCTATTCAGCACTAGGCATTGGTGTTACTAACCACAGTAAATGCAATTAATACAGTCTCTTGGGTTGTGGTATTTCATTAGTTAGTGGTGCTAAAAGGAAGACTTTGAGCTATTTTGGAGACTCAGGGGAATATCATGGTTAAACACAGAGCAAGGGATCCTCTTCTTTCTTCTCCCTCTTGGGTAAACAATGAATTTGTTCAGAGTTCCTAGTTGGGTTTTTAAATGCAGAGTGGTGTGGGTAATCAGCTTGGTTGCCATGGTGTTCCACCTTTGCATCTGATGGTGAGAAATGCAAGCTCTAGCAGCACTTCACAAAGCTGCCATGCCAGAGCCATGGAAATAAAACAAAGCTGAGCATTATTGCAAGGTACTGTGCAATCCTCTGGCCAGCAGCCCACTCTGTGGCTGCTTGGGTGACAGGCACATGAAGGAAAAGCAAGCAGTTGTTAAAAAAATATAGTCATCCAAATCACAGGCAGTGATGATGAAGCTTTTGCATAGTGCTGCTGAGGATTATCCAGCTATTTGCCGTAAATGAAATCGCCTTGGCACTAAGAGCTGCATACAGCTGTCCAGATCCTCGTGAGAGCCACTGGGCAGATCCTTATTACTTCTTGGTGGCCTTCTCACAGCCATCCTTAAAACTGTACAGAAAGAGTCTGCAACTGTTCTTGGTCATGGGTAGGTGTCTGGGGCTGTGTAGGACCCCAGGCAGCTGAGGAAAACTTCAGCTTTCCTCACCAAAGAGTACCCCATTTTGTGTGGGTAAAGTATTTAACATCTCAAACCCCTCTTCTCCCTTGGTAAAACAACTTGCCTACTTCAACACTATGCCATTAGCTGGGTGAAATACCATTCATCTCCTAAATCCAGTTTGGTACCTAGATGCTTCTTGGTTTCTCAGTCTTTCTTTCCACGGCTGGTTTCTCACCCAGCTCTGTGCAAGTTCCTGTTTGGAGACAGATAGTTGACCAACTGTTCTGTGGGAAACAGGACAGTACTGGTTCATGCAGCTTGTGAAATCTGTCAGCAAGAAACATTTTTCTAGGACTTATTGTTTAGTGAGGTGTCAGTAGTTTCTTATTCTGGTATAAATGTATGGTTTTCTACTTGGGTGATTCCAGCGTAACTTAAAACTTTAGGCTCATAGAAATAGATTTTGGGGAGGGAACGGCCGTCTCTTCTTCTTTACGTCCTCTGAAAAACGTTAATGTACTTGAATGCACGAGCTGCGCCGAGGTGCTCTCACCCGGTCAGTCACACACAGAAACAGCGCTGCAGGTGTTACAGGGCTTTGACGAGACAAAGAATTACGCGAGGTTCTTGTCACAAAATAGTTACCGCTTTATTGGGGAGTAAAAGAGGAGAGCGGACAGAGTCGGGGGCCACTGGCGGCGGTGGCTGACGGCAGGCCAGGCCGGGAGTGTCCGAGTGCGGGGGCCGGGCAGCCGCGCTCCCTCCCGCGGGCCGGGGCGGCTCAGCCCTCCCAGAAGCCAACGAAGAAGCTGCACAGAGAGTGCCACCGCTCGGCGCAGTAGGTCTGGGCCGGGTCCTCGGTGGGCTGCGGGGCGGGGGCCGGCGCGGCCGGGCCAGGGTCGGGCAGCAGGCGCAGCTGCGCCTCGGGCGGCGCCCG
>VXBT01011130.1:985980-1001298 GCA_013400235.1 Oriolus oriolus
CGGGGGTTATCAATGCTCGGGGGCTGCCCCCGCCGACGCCCCTCCCCGGCCGCCCCCGCGGGGGGACAGCGCGGGGACACGCCGGGAGCGCTGTGCCCCGACGGCACCGGCTGGCGGGGACTTACCCGACACACTCCCGCTTGGTTCGGGGAAACCGCACGCCGGTACCACAAAGCCATCCCGCAACCCCAGCCCCCTTCCGAGGTGGCGAGGGAGTCTGGGAACCGAGCTGGGCTGCGACAGCTCGGCTGTGCGGGGTCCCTGCGGGTGGGTATCAATTTGCTTTCCTTTGCAATTGATGGAGTTAAAAAGGATTTTCTTTTCGGCAGTAGAACATCAGTGTGGATTATTTAGGAAGATTTTATTTTAATGTGATAAGAGTTTTCTCTATAGGATGCATTTAAAAATATGCCAGAAGTTTCAAGAGAAAGTAGACATAACTTTTATGTTACTGCACATTTGTGGATGGGACATCAGACACCAGTTTCAGAAGTCTCTTTTCAGAATTAGGCTCTCAAAATCCACATATGCTTCTGTTTCATGGGTGGTGAAGTACTCTTCACATCTGTTCCAAACTCCTTATTGTTCTCACCCCGTCACTCAACGATGACAGGCCCACAAGTTACCAGCAGCTCCCTGCTGCACTCACAGTATTGGATGAGCACATCGAGAGCAGCCCTGCCCAGAAGGACTTGGGGGTGCTGATGGAGGAGAGGCTGGACATGTCCCAGCAATGTGCACTGACAGCCCGGAAAGCCAAAAGTGTCCTGGTCTGCATCCAAAGCAGCATAGGCACCAGGGTGAGGGAGGGGATTCTGCCCCTCTGCTCTGCTCTGTGAGACCCCACCTGGAACACTGCATCCAGCTCTGGGCTCCCAGCACAGGACAGAAATGGACCTGTTGGAGTGGGTCTAGAGGAGGGCCATTAAAATAGTCGGAGGGCTGGAACACTTCTGTGAGAAAAGACTGAGATAAGAAGGCTCTAAGGAAACCTGATTGCAGTGTTTTTGGTACTTAAAGGAGTCCTATAAGAAAGATGGGAACAAACTTTTAGCAGTGACTGTTGTGATAGGACAAGGGGTAATTGATTTAAACTAAAAGAGAGCAGATTTAGACTAGATATAAGGAAGGATATTTTACAGTGAGCGTGAAGAGGTACTAAGACAGGTTTCCTGGGGAGGCAGTGTTTCCCTGGAAACATTCAAGCCAGGATGGATGGGGCTCTGAGTAATCTGATCTGGTTGAAGTTGTCCCTGCTCATTGAAGGAGGGTGAACTAAGACACCTTTAATGATCCCTCCCAACCCAAACTATTCTATGATATGATTTAGTGGAGGAGAAAGAGAAATTAGTCAGTATCAGCCTTTCTGTGCAGTAAATCCTAAAAACAAAGGACTTCTGCAGAGACTGAGAGAACAACTGCTGGAGAAGAGGTGGGATGCAGAGTCCTTTCTCTAATTCAGGGGAGGGGGAACATTTTCAGGTAGCTCTCCCACTTCCTAACTGCATCGCATACTTAGAGCTCTCCGTAGTTGGTTGTTTGGAGCAGGGGTGGGGGGAAACAGCAGAGGAGAGAGGACCACGTGAAGGAAATAACATGCCTTAGAAGCAGCAAACCATAGGAGGGGGTTTACAACCAAGAATCTCAAGAGGAAACTGGTATCTCCTCCTGGCCTGGAGTTACACCCACGACTACCTCTGAAGGACAAGGCTGGTCTGACTGTTAGCTCTGTGGCTCCTTTCTCGGCATGCTAAATTGTGTATATCGCTTTCGTGGGTGCTGAGGATGCCCCACGGGCTTTAGGAGGAATCTTGGCATCTGACTGAGGGCTGTGGGTACCATGAGGCATCATGGAGGACTGCATTGTGGCTTTTAAAACCTATGGCTCCAGTGAGCACAAGGCACGTCATGTGCCTTAGCTTATTAGTCCACCAAACTTTGGAGTTGCTTTCAAATGAAGTTCTGAACACCTGTAACTGCTATATATTATTACACTGAGATCTTTGTCCATTTTTCACATTCTTGCTGCCATTTATGCAGCATGAAATAGAGTTGCCTAATATGTTTGAGATCATTTTTATAGCAGGTTATCATAAGTGTATCAGCTTTGGAGGAAAATATTACTGTGTTTTAATGAGCACGTTGCTGTTATATTTTTTGGACAATTTACTTTAAATCCCACACAAGTCACTACACTTCAGGAACTAGGGAAAGAAAATAAACCAGAATGAGATTCCTCTAGCCTACCCATAGAATAATTAATCTTCCTTAATATTCTTTGCCATGTTCTTCTGCTCCTGGTACCTATATTTACACACACATTTCCCTCCAGGGTTGTGACTCCTCTTTTGCAGTAAAGCAGGTGTTAATCTTTGATGCTCAGTGCTTTTATATGAATTTTCCTGTGCAAGCTACAATTTTTGCTCTTGGATTCAATGGGGATACAGTGTGGGGGAAGATTTTTCTTACATTACTAAAATCACTGTATCCTTTTGTTCTGTGTTTGCAGTTTAGATTTAGGTAGTCTGTGTTACTGTTGTAGCTGGGTTTTGACTGCTCTTGCCCTACCGTCGCCCTACCTTAGAATAACCTTTATAGTCCTAGAAGAAGCTGGTTATGGAGTTATCTTTGAAAACGTGTTTAGTGTGCATCGTGGCAGAGACACTTCCCTTGCATCTGCAGAGAGCCTGAAACAAATCCCTGGAGAGTTCATGGGTCTGTCCATCTGAGTAAATGTAATACAGAGTGTGCTTTACTATGTGAGTTCTACAATGAGGCTAAGCTGGAAGGAATTACAGATGTACCGCGTTGGATGTAATCTGGGCTTCAGTCCAGATTCTAAACCAAATTCAAAGTTAATGTGAACACTCATAGGACCAGTCTAAAGCATGGGATTCAGATCAGTGGAGACAAGTGCAAGATACTGGTCTGAAACACCTGCACAAAGCAAAGATGTTGGATGCTGATGGAGTAATATGTCTGCAGGAAAGCATGAAAGGCTACAGTGAACCACAAGCTGAATGTGAGACAACAGTTGTCATACAATTGCAAAAAGGAAAACACATAAATAAGGATATCAGCTGTAAGGCATAGGAAGTAAGGCATGGGCTAAAGACAGGCTTTGAGTGGGGCATTTTATCCAGTTTAAGCATTACTCTTCAAAAAAAGGTAAAGATCAACTGAACTGAGTCTGTAAAAGAGCAATGAGAGTATTACAGACCTACAAATCTTGATTTACGATGAGGCAATTTAAACAAGGGGCTTGTTAACCTAGCAAAGAAAAGAACTGAGAAGGCAAATTGTAAAAATTGAATCATTGATTAAAGCTATCTCCTTATGAATCTTTTTGTTTCAGAAGTTCAGATCACAGCCTTAGTCACGTTTTTCACTGGTCAAAAACACATTATCCTGTTAGGTTTTAACTCTGAACTGAAAAACCTATATTCTGTTTATAGGCCACTTTGCTGACTTTGAAGATATTGCATGGGAAACTGTGTTAGGGCTTTGACTTCAGGATTTTGATTTTTAAACTTCAGTTGAATTAACAATTTTTATTTTATAAAAACTCCATTCACTATAAAGAGTAATATTTATTTCTCTCATTCTAGCCTCTAGGACTGCAGCAACAACTGTAAATGATTGCAAAACAGTTTTGCTTTACAAGTGGAAAGTAGTCACAATTTCCAGCCTTGTCATTATAAATTCCTTTTCAGAGAAGTGGATAGTGTAAACAATGTTTATGATTCATAAACTGAAATTGTTTTAAATACACAAGACCATAGCTGTGTTTAACCTTGTTTGAGCTATCAATCTTCCAATTTCTCGGTACTGGCTCAAGAGAGTAACATCATATTTAATGTGTCTACAGGGAGATAGACTGACCTTCTCAATTACCTTCTAGGTCCTATTTAAGCACTCCTCTACAGTCAGACTGATGCCTTCATCCAGGTTTTTGATATGTTGTTGTTCCTTTCTTTCCCTGGCAATAAAGTGCCACTGAAATTCAACCCAACCTTTTGTTCAAGAGGTAGATTTTTGCAAAATGATAGAAAAGTTAAAGAAATTGCATAGTACTGATCAGGAGGTTTATAAATCAATTTCTTATGCTGCAGAACTGGTTTGAAATTATCCATATGCCCATCCTTCAGTCAACAGCTCATACTGCTGCTGAATGCTGTCTCGGAAGCCAGGACATTGCAGTTCTTCAGAACCATCCCAGAATACATTTTCTCCTCAATCCATTTGCTTTAACAGAAAACGTTCCACATACGTTTCCACCATCTTTTCTGCCTTGCATTCCCCACAGGCTTTTTCACGAGCTGCTCTGAGTCATTTGCCTTGTGTTCTCCAAGGCTGTGCTTCCACCCAGGTCAGGAAAACTTAGGGAATTGAGTTTTGGTAGTGGTTCCTTTGCTCCACAGGAACAGCTTTGTTCCTTGCTTCATGTATGTATTTCTTTCTTTAATTGACTTCTGTATTCTCAACTCAGGTTGTTATGTTTCTGACTAGAGATGCATAACTATATGCTATTTTTTCTAAGCATGAAATTTTTCATATTTAAAATGCCACCTCTTGAATGTTTTCTTCTGTAATCTGCTGTCCATTGTGATGGTGCTGCTTTATCAGCCACGTAAAGGTTACCATGCTTATTCTTCACCTTCATAAACAAATTTAGGAAGCTTTTTAATTTCTGCTTCTCAAATGTTTGTTGAAGAGTCATTGATGTCTCCATCAGCAGAGAACCCACATGGCCACTACTTCCTACCTTCATTCTTCACTGTGTAATGAATGGACTGACCTCGGTGTTGGTAATGCCCCTTGTTGAGCTGGGTATGGGAGCTGCAAGAACACCCCTACAACTCCAGGCTTTTCTATCAGCTGAGCAAAACTCTAAGTCTTGTGAAAGGCTGAACTTCAGCTTTGCTTTTTCAATTCTTTAAGCTCGTTCAAAGTAACAGTGAAGAAAATCACTGAAGGAATTTATTTCAGCTAGCACTGAACAGAGGGCTCCATTGGAATGTCTAAAAGGCCACTTCCTTTCATGGGACTTATGGCTGGTCATCCTATGGTCAGTTTAGAGAAGCAGGAAATACATTTCTCATTGTTGTAGCAACGTGCACAGAGACCTACATGTACTTGAAATCCCATCAAAGTATTGTAGAAGGAAAACAAGCTCCCTTTTGAATTGCTCTTGTCCCCTTATTTCAGGCACGGGCAGAAGGATTGGAGGAACCCATTTAATCTGAACATTTCTAGAAATGTAAAGTGTTAAAATTAGCTCAACAAATGCATCTTGACACTATTTCTTGGCTGCAATGTGGTGGAGGTGACCAGCGTGCCAGGAAAGGCTTATTTCATAATTTAAGTGACAAGAGTAGCTACAGAGCAGAAGGGTGTGGGGAGTTAAGTGATGCAGGAGATTATCTAATAAAATGTTATCAGAGAAGGCTTGTATCAGATGGTGTGAGAGCACGTTTTTAGTGAAGAAGCAGCAGGCACAGCCTGAGGAGAGCAGACGGCTGGGGATGTAAAACCTGGTACTAGGCATGAACTGAACCCCCATCCACCACGTAGGGGAGGAAACACTGTACAGATTGTGGAGATAACTCACAGGGGTGGGATTGCTTCTTTCTTTTCTTCTTTTCATGAAATGCAAGGAAACTTCACATTCTGAAAATGTAAATTGTGAGGGTTTCATTAAGACAATGAACTTGTAGAGCTTTTTAATGAGGAAAGAAATCATAATTATTTGACAACCAAGCTGTAAACAGAAGACTGAGTTCTTTTAAACGTCTTGTGAATTGTGTAAAAAGGCTGTCTCCTGGAATACAGGTTAAAAAAAAAAGATTTCTAGAACAAAAGGTCTGAACTACCAGATTCCAGTTAAAATGCCAGAAAACCTAGATGGCAAATTTGTAAAACTTATAACAATAAACTGTCCTGGTATGTTTAATTTTGTTTCATAAAAAAAAATTTATGTAGTCCATTTTTTTGTAATATATAAAAATGTAATATGCATAGTGTTTTCTGTATATGTCCACAGTAAAATACCTCCCCTGAAACTGGAGGAAGTTCAGACATTTAACTTGCCCAGAGAGTCAGTTTATTCAGACTGAATTAATTTACCACCTGCTGAAGGCTGGAGATTGGTTTTCCATGTTGTGAACTGATATGTAGGCTATTACAGCAAAAAGTAAATGCCAAAAGAGATAATTGTGGAAGATGTCATGTGCCTAAAAGCCGGATATTTTTCTAAGGGAACTCCATTTTTTAAAGATTATGTTTATTTTTACATTGTGGTTTTATCTAAAGTTCCAAGATAGTGGGGAGAATGCTGGTATATTAGATACAAGCAAACAATGAATTTGGCCCTGTCCTATAAATTATAGTGATTTTTATGGGGCAGAAATAGACAGGCTATACAAGCCCTTGTACACTCTGACAAGATACGATTGGTGACTCTTGTATTACAAAATTCAAATGAGTTTGGTATTGTGTTTCTTAAGTAGAGCTATACTTTGCATAAATATCAAATAAATAAAAAAACCCACACAGCGTAACAAAGAAACATCAAAGAAAACCACCTGAATAAAGAAGAACTAAGAATGTTACATTACTTAAGGCAGTTGGCTACCATATTCTCGCTTGTTTGCATTTGCCTTGTCACTGCACAGGCCACTGAGTCTCCACATCCAGCATGATCAGGTTTGTGTCTCCTGTTAGCCAGTTAACGTTGCTTTCTCCTTTCATAATCCTGGTTTCTCTGGGCCTAAAAGGCTCAACTAGAAATGGAAGGTAGTTGTGGTTTTATTTTTTTTAGAAGAGCATAATGATGAGACCTTTAGGATTACTGGATCAGGCAGTAGCAGAATCATAGCAAATACCACAGTATCTGGCAGGGAAGGAACTGCTTGTAGTGCTTGGAAGATGTATGGTACCAGGCACTATGGAGCAGTGGGACTGCATGCAGGCAGACTGAAATGTAGGGAAAATCTCTTTTGTGGTAAAAGATTGCATGATGTTAGACGCTCAGCCCAAGGGCTGTCAAAATCACCATGACGCCTTCTGCTCAACACATCCAGTTCTCCCCAGTTAACCCCTTCGTGGTGCCGAAATTCTTTGTATTATCCATGGTAACCTGTATCACGAGGCTGATGTTATGGAGTCTTTGTTCCTGGAGCAATATGCCATGCAGGGCTTTTCTCCTTTCTTGCCATGTGTGACACCCTTGCCAAGAGTGATGGGTCTTCTGCCTCTAAAATCCAATAGTGTAAGTCAGGATATAACATTAAAAAGCGCCTGTTTCATTGAAAACGCTCTTATAGCTGAGACTCAGAGACAGCAATGAGCATTTCTAGAAAGGAAATTATGATTTTTCTAAGTAATGCAGAAATATTAGTGTCAATAATCAATGGCATTAAATTACGTGAAAATTTTCCCGTGTACTACTATTCTATCTCCAAGGTTATTCTTTTTGTTGTTGTTGTTGTTGTTGGATATAGGTTTCCTTCATCTCCGGTCAGTGTGTTTCCCAGGAATGACTCTCATGACTGGACTGCAGGGGAACAGGAATGTTGTAGGAGCACTTAAAGAGAAAATATATATTTGGAAGCATATGACTTGAGGCACTGTTTGAGCTTAGTTTGTGCCACCCCAAAATTACACGTTTCAGCTTTATAAAGTAAGACATACTAAACAACAGTTGAAGCTCAACAAAGCATTTACAATTCAAATTTTGTGCCTGTCTAGCTTGCCTGTCACTGAAAGTTAGGCTTAAATTCACAAAGGGGGTTATTCGGAAGCAAAAGAAAATGCTGTTTCTATTAAAAAAATTAAAATGTAGTGCATTTTCAGATAAGCAACTGTTGTGCATTACCAGGAACCAAAAGTGGTAGTAGTAGTGAGCGCAGTGACCTGTGCTGCCATAAAATCAGTTTGAATTGTCAGGTATCAGCTCAGCACAAAAGGCATTAGGTTTTATCTCTATTCCCCTGTCCCCGGACTAGCCCCAGCTGTGCTGAGGTGGTGCCTCTAAGGATCATCATAGCAGCTTTTTACCACACCTCAAGGAAATGGCTTCCACTACAAACATCTTTCCAGTTACTTTGCACTTCTTCAGTAGCATAAGCTGTCAGCAGTGCAGTGAAAATCTAGCCCCTTTTTGAAAGAAGCCTGCAGTGAACTGCTGAGTCCCCAAAACCCTATTATTCCCAGTAACAGCTGCTCTATATGTTACTTGTGATGGTAACAGGTGTTTGGGGTTTTTAAACTCTTGAGGAGCTTAAAAATTGTAGGCTGGCAGCATGCCAAGGAAGTATCAGTCTGGTGAAACTATGATTCATGGCTTGGATGCACTGGTACTACAGGATAGACATTCTTAAAGTGGAAATTATGGTTATTAATCACCACTATCCATTAATTTATTGTCATAATGTAGTTTGGCAGCACCGATATTCTGTTACAATCCAAAACATGAGGCAATATCTAATTATCAGTTTGATCTCTTGAAACTCAGCTCTTTTGTGTAGTTCACTCCTTCTGTTAGCAAATGTGCACCAAGAATATTTGTCCTGATGTTATCTCTGATGGTTATATTATTGACGTAGGCATTAGTAAATATTCTGTGTTCTGCATTATTTTATGCACTCATTAATTTAAAATCTCTAACTGATTCATTTTTGTTACCAACAGCAAAAATTGCAACTAGTTTGTTTGCACACTGCATCTTGTTATTCCCTTTATCTTACTATCCTGCGTCACTGGCTTTTCCCCCGCCAGCTAGTCAGTCTAGCCAGTTTTTCCTCTCACCCTGAAGAAGGTATCTTCACTTGACTCAGTAAATTGTTCTAGACACGTTTGAATTTTTGGCCTAGATTTCCCCTGATTGTAATAGAAGCCCAGACAACTTGCTCACATGTTTCATGCAAAAGTCATCATGAGATGTGAGCCCATGAAATAGTGTATGTAGGCTCCATTCGGCCAGTTCAGATTTAAATATGAAAAGAGTAAAATGAAGTGATGTGTTCTCACTGAGGGTGGGAGCAAAGAGTAATTTAATTAGTTAAAAACCTATTAAAATGTTGAACTGCAAAAAACTCCATGAAAATTTTCTTTAAAGAAAAAAGGGAACATAGCAACAGTTTCTGCAAATTTTACAAATGTCTTCTCACTACCTAAACTAAACTAAAACTGTCTCAAGACTAAATTCTCCTCTGGCTGATGACGATAAACCTACATTTTCCCTAGCATCTTTATTCATTTTGTACTAAGCACATGTGAAAAATCTTGGGTACAGGTCCAAACTTCATTTATTGCTGTCAGTAGTTCCACTGATCGGCAGTTTTCCTATCATGTGTCTACTTAACTTAGAAAAATATGAAATGCATTCATAAGACCTGGGTTTTCCAAAATGTCTTCAATGATTAGACACAAGTAGGGACTGGGAAGGAATAACAAGGCCAGACTAGGACTACAGTAAGTTTTTTCAAGCCAAATATGCTAAGAAAAATAATCAGCCCTTTAATATCTTTGTGCCTTTCTTTGGTTTAAATGCAGATTGGTTCTTAAGAGAACTGGAAATCTGAGTAATAACCTGTGCCCAGGGGGTGCATCCTACTCTGTGTCTCTTTACAGTAAAAAGGGGAAGAGGTTTCAGGAAAGTGAGTCAAACCATTTCACTGAGATGAAGTTATGTGGTGAAGTCTGTAACCACGGTGATGAAACCACTCAGGTACATCAGAGTCCGGGGGGTCTGGACTGATCGTGGTTAACACTCAGAAAGCCACTTCAACCTCCCACGTTAAGGGGGAAAAACAGTTTATGAAGAATAGAGACTTTTTCACAAAAGAATTTTTACTGATATTCAACTGATTGAAATATGCTTAATGCGGTGTGCGTAGGGGCCTCATCTGAAATCCAACACAAGAAGCATGATTTTGGCAAAAGCAAAGCAGCAACGGATGCTTCTGACAACCAAGTTATGTAACAGGTTTCTCTTTTTGCAACCTAGGTCAGCTGTTTTTCACAGAAAGCTTAACTGAAATGTTAAGGCATCTGATTCTAATCAGAGGGGTAAGGAAAAAACAGAGGTGTGATACATACAATTGAGGTATGATCTTGTTTTCCTTACGTTGATATTTCCACTGGATTCTGCATTTGCTAAAGTTGCACATAACCATAACCTCAGCTACTTGAGCTTTTGTATGACCACAAGAATTTTGTATTTATCTCAATTGTGTGATAAAGAAGCAGGACCTGCAGCTGGTTGAGAACTTTGTAGACTGGCAGAAGGAAAGAGAGTGGGAATTATTTGAACAGAAGAGGCATTTGATATACACTGTAAACCTCACTACTTGTACTTTGCTGAACTGAACTGTTTGATTCAGATGTTTAGGCACTGGCTAATAACAGTGTTTCAATAAGGTGTCTGTGAGTTTGCACTGTTTTGACACCAGGGCTATTTAGAAGCTATTTTTTGGGTCACAGTGGTGTTAATGGTATTGTAAATGTGGTACTACTAGGCATGGAAATGAACTGCTTTTAGTCAGTGAAATACCTCACATATACTGTGGTGAATCCATAAAAAGATATATGGATTTGATGATCTGAGTTATAAAAAGTGTGTTTGAGGAATAGCCACAGATGTCCCTAAAAAATAACTTTGTCGTTTGTGATTCATTTTGCTCTGCCAAGCCGAGAAAGTTGTGACCCAGAAATAGATAACCAAGTGCTGCCAAGTTTTTGCTTTGAAAGATACTTCTTTTGAGTGGCTGAAATAGGGTAAATAGAAAATAATTTTGCCTCTTAATTTCTGCTGAAGTAAACCTTGGCTTATTGTAATAATTTTAATATCTCTTATCACACTTGAACCTAACAATATTAACTGAATCTTGCGTAATCTAACACAGCAGCTTGCCCTGTCATGAGAAGAATGTCAGTCAGAAATCAGTTAATCACTACAAAAAATTATGGGGGAAAGTAAGTCTTGCTCATTTACTATTCACAGAAGTCAGTTGTCTGTAGAATGCTTCCCAGTCTAGGAAAATAAAACTACATACAATATCAATATTTATATGTTATTAAATCAGCAACAGCAGATGTAGTCTGAATAGCTATGTGGTGTAGTTTCATATGAAGTACCTTCAGTAATATGCTACTGAAAATGAGAATAAACAGTTTATAATATGCAATTTCTGTAATTTATTGGAGTCTTGAACGTCACACTGCACTTACTGCAACAGACCTTACAACTGTAAACTACAGTAATGTGTATCATCTGCACATCGGTAATAACCATTATCAGTTAGCTACAAACAATTATTTCCAACATCACTTACAAAAAGCAATTTCAAGTTGTCACTTTAAAAAGCTTCAGTAAAGACCAGGAGGTTTTCTTCAGGAAAATCTACATTTATTTTCAGGTGCAATCTGACCTATTAATGAAGCATATTTAAACTACAGCCACAAGCACTGACACAAATAGCTTTTTCCATTCTTAATGCAAATATTGTTTCATAGATTGAAGCTACCATGCATTTTTGATTGTTTTTAAGAGCAAATGTTTTTCAAATATATCGGTTGCTTAATTTCTGCTACCCACTCTGCCCTATACCATTTTCATCATCACTCTAAATAGTAAGTCCAGCCTAATTCCTGGGCAAGACAGCTCCCACAGCAGAGCAAACCTTGTGAGAAGGTAAATCTTCCTCTTCCATTAATTAACATTTGTCACTAATAATGAGACTGTACACACACTGAGAAAAAAATAAATAAATCTCCTGTGCGTAATAATTTCATATGTGGCCTCGACTGCCAGCAGAGTGCCTGCCCATCAGCTGGAAGATGTGTGTGGGCAGGGACAGGTCACCCTCTGAGGAATGGAGCCAGCTGAAGCTCGTGCAACACAAACAGAAGGGTGGCAGGCAGTGAGAGAGTCACACTTCAGGGCAGTATCTGCTCAGGTGTATTAATATCTCCCCAGGACAGATTTAGTGTGGAGAGGGTGAGATAGGATGTCTCTTAGAGCTCGAAGATACAATTTTGAGGGGTTGTGTTTGAAGGAGTTAGATTCTGACATTCTTATGTGTTTCTGGTTTGCGTAAGAAGAAAGAAATGTATCGAGGAAAATACTCTCACCAATTGATTGAATCTTTAGCATCTGAATCCATGTACAGTTCATATATGATCACCTGGACAGTAATCAATGGGAATCAAAACAAAAAACCACGTATCTTATATCTCTTTTAAGGAAACACCAGGTTTATTTTAGGGTTGCTCTCCAGAGGAGGCACTAGGCATGCTGAATGATAGTTGTCAAATGCTGAGAAAAATGGATAATCACTAGGAGAAAGGAAGTATACCAATGGCAGCTCAGAGTTCTTATCTGTATCTTTTTTGCCTTCACGAAAATATCTAAGGATAATTGCATGCAAAAAACCCCACAACCAAACATAAGCTCAATGCTTCTTAAGGAGACATGTTGTCATAGTGAAGCAGAACTAGAAATTATCTCAAGAGATCATTACTCTGTGTCTTTGCCCCAAGACAGGATTAACACTGTCACTGTCATATCTGACGGAAGCTTACAGTCATTTCACTGAGACAGTTGTCATCATTCACCTAGGCAATCTACTCCAGTGCTTAATTATTGTTATTCTTAGAAAGTTCTTCCAAATTCTTGCCTTGGTCTTTCTTAGAGTTAAGCCCATTGCCTCTTGTCCTGTCAGTGTAGCCCGTGAAGAACAGATTGCAGTCACAGCCAAGTGTTCCCCAAGGACACATTCCTGAAAAGAGCAGGATAGCAAAAGCATATTTTTCCATAAGAATTAACGATAGGGAAAATGCATACAGGGACTTAAGAACTACACATGGTTTAAAAATCACAGGGAGTAGGTTCACCAGGAGGTGAGACTGTCTTTCCCGCCGCTGTCCTTTCAGCACGGGTCACTGTTCTGAAAAACATCAGCTGTGCAATCTGTGAGACTAAATGCCCAAGAAAACTCTTGCAGTATGCATTCTTGATGTCTCCTTCTGGACAGTTGCATCTTCATCATCTTCCTGAGATAAATCAAAGCCAATCCATCACAGGTGAGGGTCAGAAAAACTGGGGTGAGATGGTGCTGAGTGGAGCACAGTGTATTAAATGGTCAGCAGCAGAACTTTTAAGTAGTGGACAGAGAAGCAGAGGACAGTGAGATGCCACTGTATTCCCCCTAATGTCTGCTGAACCCTTTTACACACATAGAAATTATCATAAAGTTTTCCCAGTATTCTCTTTCCTGCAAGCCATTCAACCCCGCTCTATTTGCTCTGCCTTTTACTGCTCTTCAAATCTGTAAGTAGTGAAATGGGTTGACAGAGATGACCTGGTCCCTTTTTATTTTGTGGATCATATTATATTTCTACTTTCTGGAGGGATTGGCTGCCTGAACCATGGGTTGTTTTTACTTTGATCTAATTGTCTCACTATTCTTAATGCATACCTCAAGTTTGACTGCAGGGTCGGGTGAAAAATGCAAGGGAGATGTCTAATGACTGTGAGAACAAGGGGTGAATGTGGCTGTGGGAAGAGGTTAATGTGTGGCTGCTATGTGCCTTTGGGATGGGTTTCACATGCCTATCATCCCTTTGTGGTAAGAGCAGTGTTTTCCCATCCCTCTGGCATGGGACTTTCATTGCTGGGGGACAGATGTAGCTTACGTGGAGACAGGGAGAACTCTCCCTGTGTGGTGGCTGTGTGTGTGAGAAGCGTTTAATCGCTTATCCCTCTGAAACAGAGCAGTGGGGTCCCTCGCACTGACCAAGTCCTGTACAGGGGGCAACTGTTTCCAGGGATAGCTTTGCCTCGCAATCCAATTCCAAAATAGCTGGCACCTGGCAACTGTTGGGGCTGCTGCCAGGCTCAGCCTGCGTCTGAGAAGTCACAACCCTCTTCATAGACATCTCCTCACTGCTGTCCTCTCCCTGGAGGCTTATGGCATGGGGCATGGGCTGCACCCAGGCAGTGATGGCAGCGGGATGTACTGACAATGGGACAGCTCCTTCCTTCTGGCAGGTGGTGTCATGGTGATAGGAAACCAGCTCATTGCTGAAGTTGACTCTCTCCACAGGGGATTTGGGTGTGCCACAGCAGCAGCACCGGCAGCCCAAGAGGTTGCTGAAAGCCCTCCTGAAGTCTGCATTGAAAGCATAGATCACTGGATTCACTGAGGAGTTGGCCCAGCCAAACCACACAAAGACGTTGAAGGTGGTTTGGCCAACACAGGGTGACTGTTCTTCAGGGTCGTCCTCGAGGCTGGGCTGGCAGAAAGGCAGCAGACAGTTGAGCAGGAAACAGGGCAGCCAGCAGCAAACAAAGACTCCCATGATGATAGAGAGGGTCTGCAGCACCTTGGTCTCCTTGTGCAAGGAACTCCGAAAAGAGGAGGTGGGCGCCTTGCTCTGAGCTGGCCACTGCCCCCCTGCTCTCTCAAGGGTGGAGATACGGCGGATCTGGGCCTGGGCAATTCTGTAGATCCTGGTATAGGTGATGATCATTATGGCCACAGGGATGTAGAAGCTGATAAGGGAGGAGGTGATGGCATAAGTGCGGTTCAATCTGACATCACAGCGGACTGTCACAGGTAGCCAGGAGCCTAGATCTCTACTGTCCTTGGCTTTATGCCAGTGTAGCAGCACCGGGATGAAGGAGATGAGGATGGAGAGAGCCCAGGCCATGGCTATCATGGCACAAGCAAGGCGCCGCGTCATCCTGCGCTCATAGCGAAAGGGGCTGGCGATGGCCCAGTACCGGTCCAGGCTGATGATGCAAAGGTGGAGGATGGAGGCAGTGGAGCACATGATGTCAAAGGCCACCCAGGTGTCACAGAAGTGGCTGCCAAAGAGCCAGGAGCCTCCAGCCACCTCAGTGACCGCCTTCCAGGGCATCACCAGGAGGGCCACGCAGAGGTCCGAGATGGCCAGTGACAGCACGAACCAGTTGGTGAGCTTGTTGCGCAGGTGGCGGAAGCGCAGGACGGCCAGGCACACCAGCGCATTGCCCAGCAGCGTGCTCAGCACCAGGGCGCCCAGCAGGCACCCGGTGAGTGCCCGCAGCACCCGCGGGCCGCCCCCCACCGCCGCGCTCCCCATCGGCGTCGCTGCCCCGGCGCAAGGGCCGGCCCCGCTGCCCCGGGCCCCCCCGGCCGCTCTTACCGGAGGGACAGCGCCCGAGGCGGCAGCGGGACCCCCCCCGGCCAGCGCCGTCGGCGGCTGCGGGAGCGGCAGCCCGCGGGGGCATCTCTGCCCGCCGCCTTCGGTGTCCCCCGCGGCGGCGGCGGG
>VXBT01011130.1:1001444-1014219 GCA_013400235.1 Oriolus oriolus
CGCCAGCCGGACGGAGCGGGGGCCGACCGGGAACGGATCGAGCGCCCTTCCCATGCGCGCGGAGGGAGCTTTCCCCACAGCATCGCCCTGGGAAGAGCCCTTTCCCAGTCCTCAGCCTGTACTTGTCCATGTGTCACTGGCGAGGCGGGACCTGGCGCTTTCCAAGTGTCTCTTTTTGGAGACCGCGATCACAGCGCGGCTTTGCTAGCGGGCAGGATGTCACTGCGGGTCGGTTTATGTGCACCGAGAATGCGCTCAGATCTGGGTGTCTGAACCTGTTTTTGCCAAAACAGTATTGTGCCCTTTATTTTTTGTTTTGAAATTTTATGTAATGAAACCAAAAGCACAGAAACCTAAGATCTCTAGTTCGGATCTGCTGTATCTTGGCAGAAAGTTGTCCACAGCATCCAAACCCTGCCTCTTTATTTTTCAGCCAAAGGTGTCTTCTGATGTATTTCAACAGTCTTTTATTTTTTATTATAATAATATGCATATTGTCATATAAATGTATATATTTACAGCACATATTTACAGCCTATATTCAATAAAGTACCCTAATGCAAGTAGGGTATAATACTTCCTTTTCAAAGAATTTATATGATATTCCTGTCATGAAAAAAAAAGATGTTGGGACGTGAATAGAAAATATCAATTAGTGTAATTAATTAACATGGGAAACAGATATTTATATTTACATTAGGTATTTTTTATTTCTTTGCCTCTTAATTAAAACTACTCCAGCCACTAGTTCCAATATAAATAATTTTCAAGCTAGTAAGTATCTGATTTCCATTGTACTGTTATGATATTTCTGGTAATTAGTAGAGAGAGTAGAAATTTTTAAAACACATTTTGAACAGCATAGCTGGCAGCTTACCCTGTAAAAAAAATCAGGATATTTAAGCTAAACTAGTTGGATTGTACAATTTCATAACAGATTGTTAACATTTGGTCCAGTTTTTTAAGATCCTATTTTATTTGTGCCTTGGATATCAGTCTTCATTAAGCAGCCCACTGTGTTATTCCTGCTATGATACTGAAAATTGGAATACATTTCTTGTTAATGTGTTTATTTATAAGACTAATTCATAATTCAAACAACTGCTGTAGAATCTTCTCTAATTAAATATATACCTTGTTAAAGCAGTAGGAGCTGTAAAAATAACATAGGCTGTGAGTTAAGAACCAACTCTAGTCTTGTCTTATTTGGAGCCATCTGTAGTTCCACATACATGGATTTTGCCAACTTCTGCAAACCACAGTAGATCTCTGATGTTCATTCTAAGAGTAACAATTAATCTTAGTTTGAAAGAATTATCTACACACTTGCTAATTTGATTTGATACATTTACTTTTATTTAGCAGTGAATAAAATGACCCCAAAGGACAGAATATATTTGTGAAGGATTGTAAGTGGGACAGTAGATGGACCTAAGGCAATACAGCACCGAAAAGGAAAGAGCAATGTCTTTGCATATTCAGCAGACAGTAGTGCTGCAGGGCTCTGTAGCACAGGGTAGCCAGCATTCTCCATATTAAAACAGCTCTGTGTATCTGCTGTTCTCAGGATCACATTATGCTCTGTGAATATCTCTAGAGCTCCTTTTTAGCATGCATTATAAAGGAGAGTGTATGCGATGATGCTATTTTGTGTGCATATCTGTGAGTGCCCTGCCTCAAGATTTTGTGGCTGCTGGGTGAAGTAAAATCTGACTAATCTCAAAAAATAAATTTCCTATTGTTGTAATTAAAGTAGGTATCTAGGTTGATGTTAGAACCCTTACTAATATCCTCACTAATAGGAAGGTTGCAGTGTGGACTCAACCCTTACTAAACACAATAGAATCTGCACAGAGAGAGACATTATGAGTGCTCTTACCATAAAGAAAACATCAACAGGCACATTCATCTTCTTAGACACCAGAGGATCCAAGTGGAAGATGTAAATGCTTAAGAAACTATACAGTGAGTCAGTGGCAAAGACAGAAATAGAAGCATTGCCCTGCTTTTATTCCTATATTGGGCAGGAAGGAGTGAAGTGGAAGTGTATGGGAGAGGCAGGAAAGAAAAACACAGGGGAAAACACAACACCATTTGAAAATTAGTGTGTGAAGTGAGTTGCAAGTGTTGTAAGCTTTGATTTTAATTATTTCTTGAATTTACTTGTGATAGAACAGGAAAGTTCTGGGCAAAATAATGGAACCAAGTACTGATGGAATGGATAAATCAGCCTCTTGTGACTCCAGAAAATTTGCAAGCTTGTTCCATCTATGAAAAGTATAAACATGTCCAGACAATGTAGGTAAGAAATATTGTAATGTGTATATAATGTCTTGATATTGTATGGTTTTTAAATGCAATCACTGCATTTTAAATCTCCCTCCGTTCAAGAAGAGATTTATATAAGAAACCAAAATCAGTTTCCTTTTCCTTCCCCTTTCTTTCTCCTTGTCTTACTTCTCCCCTGTAAAATGATCTCATCCTAGGCTAGGTGCTATGATTAAGAGGAGAACTGAATCAGAAATTCAAATGGAGCCTTTAATGGTTTACTATGACTGCAGCTGGAGCTCATGCCTCAGTCTAGGTCACTGACATGCAGGCTGGACAACTGAGGCAGGTTCAAACTCAGTGCTCAAACAGGACATGATAATTCAACCCAATCCTCAAGGTGCCCCCTGGAAGGGCACTGCAGCTCTCATGTCCTGTGCCGTGGTGCTGCAGCTGGCTGGGGAGAATGAGCCTCCAGCAGGTGAATGGCAGGGTCTGCTCTGGGCCTGGGGGCTGCGTGCAGGGTAGTGCCAAGTGTCCCTGAGGCTGTGTGCTCTCACTCAGCGAGTGTAGGCTGCAGCCACATTGATCCAGTGCCATCATTACTACTTTGTCAAATGAATGTAATACCAACAGTGGTTAATTAAATAGTTAATTCAGTTTTGAGATCTTGTCCAAGTGGGGCGGGGGATTATTATAATACACTTCATGAAGTGGTGTCAGTTTTTAATAGGTGGTCTCACTGTGTAAAATGTATTTAGGTACTGGTAAAATGATGCTGTGGCAAAGTTGTCTTCCTTGTAGTCTGAAAAGCCATTGACAGCATGTGAATCAGACTAAACTTGGGTTTGTGATTAGCTCTGTGGTGACTTTACAGTCCCTTTGGGGACTGATTTTAAACATCTTGGAAAAAAATGTCATTGAAGGCAATAATCTGAAACCAGTACATTTATCTGTCTATCTATCTATTAATCTCTGCATAGCTAAAGAATCTTCTTGTACATATATGTGTATCTGTACACTTATAATCTTGGCTTACATCTATATATTCATGCTTTCAATGCCAAGTGAGTTTTGTGAACTTGATCATATACTGAGACTGCCAATCTATTTGTATAGTGGATGCAGCATTTACTGCTGAAAATAGTATTTTATTACAGAGATATGGATTAGCTGTATGAGTGAACTGGAAGCTGATGAATAATTCATTGTTTCAGAAACTGTCTAGAGAAATTAAAGGAAGAAAAACTAAACTGACAGCTAAGTATCAAAAGCATGTTTAGTCTGCTCAGACTTAACAGAAATAATTTGAATTTGTGCCATCCAGTACAGAGTCCACTCTGTAGCTCTTCTCATATTTTGAAGTTAATATGGTTCTCTCAGTGATTTCACTATGAGTTGTTTAGCAAATCAGCTCTTGAGTTTGGAATACCTTTAAAGTTAAGTAAGGATGAACAAAAAATATGTAATATCCAACTAAATTACTTTTCTGGGAAAAGTGCCTGGCTTCTCTCCCAGATAGAAAGGCCAGAGATACCAAATTCACTTTTCAGAAAGCCCCGCCAAGCATTACTGTATGAGAGGTACGAATTCCAGTCTATAGGGGTGCTGTGATGCTTTCTACGACCTAATTTGGAGAGACTCTATTTGCATTTGAGATTCTTGTGTAAGGGCATTAGGAGAACAAAAACTATAGGTGAATGGCTTTTCCACAACACTTGCTGGTATCACAGCACAAGGGGTACTCAGCAGTGAAGATGTCACCTTTTGCTGGCTGGACCACTAAGCAGCTGAATGGATTTCCTAGTGAGATAAAGGGAAATTGCTCTATTTTGACCCTTCAGGTCTCACACGAAAGCGGCATGTTTTTTTCTAGCACCTAACCACCAAATGTGTAAGTGCCTTCAGAGTGCTTGGGTATGCCACCTAGACGAGATGTCTCTCGTGCTTTTAAAATTATAGGATTGCTCTGATTTATCTTATAGATCAGTTTGAGAGAATGCTTTCTTTTCATTACTGAAAAGATTAGGGCAAGAATAGCTCTCTTCCCACCTTTACAGTGTCTTCCAGTTTACAACTGACTTAGAGAAGAAAATACTCCCCTTCCCAGAACTGCCTAAATCCTCTTTAATTATCCCCTTTAACCTCTAGTGATACAGGAAATGGACAGAGCCATTTAGAGCCTTACCAACCCTTCTAATTGCTTTCTTATTCTCTCTCTGCTGTATTCTACTGTTCCTGGGGCTGTTCTCAGCATTCAGTTTTGCAGCTGAGTCCCAAAATTCAAAAGGACTGCACTTTGGTTTAGCTTTGAGTAGACATCAATCATTTAGCCATCTTGGGTTTTTTGGCAAATTGCTTTTCAGTGATAAGGTCATTCCATTGCTTTCTTTTATCTTGATTTTATTTATTTTATTATTCCTCAGAACTAGCATAAGTGAGCCTCTTGATTTTCTCCTTCTGGTGTTCTTAGTGTCCCAGCTTTTATCAGCTCCCTTGGCTCAGTTCTAATTAGCTGCCTCCCTCAAGGCAGCTCAGATGAGAGAGCAGGGCTGATAGTTTATCCCCTCTGGCCCACCAGACTGGGCCATCCTGGGAGAATGCCAGTGCCTAAACAGTATTTTTCACCTTCAGAGCAGATACCCTTGCCAACTCAGGCAGGGATGAAATTCCCATTGTGACATTTAGGTACAGTCCCAAATCTAGAAGGTAAAACCAGAAGCTTTAGTTGCAAGACAGCCCCATGGCAGTGCTCTTCACTCTCCTGACCTTGAGTACCATTCTCTGGCAGCCGTGGAGCACCTCTGCAAGGCAAAGCAGCACACATCTGTCTGCAGGAATGCTGGGGTGGAGTTGGCTCCTGACACACCCCAGTGGTTTAGGTTTTAATGCAGTCTTTGCTTTCTTGCACAGCAGCTGTGTTTTTGAGTCACACTTTATTTAACAAAGGAATATGTTCAGCTGCTCAGGTATTTTATGACAGTGCCTGCCATTTTCCAGAGACACGTCACAGAAAAGAGCTCTTTGATTTTGTTTTTTAAACAGAAATGCAAAATACATGACATTGCTATAGTAATCTGTACCTATGTTATTTTGACTAGTGTTTAATCTAGGTTAAAGTAATCAAGATAAGGTGAAAACCAGTCTATAATAGTGTTGACCATTTCAAAATGCTATCTCTATATACTTAGGGATACAAACACCCCATTGCCTGTCATTGCATTTATAAAACTAGCTTTAAAATTAAGATTAAAAGATGCAATCCACCCGATGTTTCCAATAGAGGGCACACACAGATCTTGAAGAATGATAGATTTTTGAAATTCACTCTTACCAACTGACGTGGCATAACTATTTCCAAATCATACTCAGATCCCTGTGGAAATTATTAATTTGTCTCCACTTATGACAACACATTTCCAACATAGCAGATAAATGATGTCTTTGGTTTGCTTCAGAATATGTGTATTTTAATTAATTAGAAAATCAATGTGTGTTTTCCTTACTTTTTTGCCCATGTTCCCACAACGTGTAAATAGTTTTTTGGGAGATGATGTGCATTATTTTTAAAGGACAGGCTGCAAATGGATTTTCTGTCTACATGGGGCAGTGCTCAGCCCTCAGAATTAAGAAGTCAAGTTTAATCTCTAATCAACATGATTTGACTTTAAAGAATTTCAGACAGCCACAACATTGCTTTTTGTTTTGTTTTGTGTTCATTTATTTCAGAGATTTAGTGAAACAGCCTGTGAGCAAGCTGGAACCCTTTCTGGCACTTGGGAGATGTGATACTTGATAGGCTCTGAATTGCAGAGTTTCATAAGGACCATTTCAGTCTCTCATCAAGTTACAAAGGTGCCCGCGGCCCCTGTCAGAACCGGCTGGACTGCACAGTCACACTACACGGGCACGATGCACAATTGTTTCCGTCCCGAAGGGAAGATCCTGCCACTGCCACTAGTAAGGCTTGGTGCTTGGAAAACCTGTGTTTGAGGATTAGCAGCGGAATACAGTACACAGAATATAAGCAAGGCAGGACTGATGCCAGGAGGCAGATAAAAGCCTTTTGAAGGCTTCACAGCCCTATATTCACTCTTCTTTCTCTGAAGATTCCACAACCCTATAATCTGTCCAACACACATTTTAGAGCAATCTTTGGATTCCTCTCACTCATTTGACAACACAAATTTTCTGATACCTAAATTAGGGTATGAGCCCATACTGGCAAGCCTAACTTACCCACTTACTGCAAGCTCATGGCTGGACCACAGCATGTAAAGTAACTGGGCATCGATGCTCAAGGATACTCACGGACATGTAGGCACAACAGGTTCCACAGCCTACACTTACTGCTTTGGAAATTGATTCAGATTCAAGTTCTTGTTCTTAATCTGCAAATTAATCTGGGCTTCCCCAAACTTCATGCTGGTAAAGGCCACAGAAAATGCTCACAGTAAAGATTGTGGTAGTAATAACTACTTGGAAATTATCCCTGGTCCAAATCAAATCCATCCTGCAGGAGTCCCTTGATTATAATCTTTGCCCCAGAAGTTCCAACAGCTCACACACCTTGCCACCTAGTGCTCCATGTTCCTTCTCTAGCAAGAGCTGAGCAAATTTGTGTTTGAGATAAGCAAAAGATAAACAAAAGCCCTTGTCTGTAGTATCTGCTCCTTTTCCTGTGGAAGAGCATGTGAAATATCAGTTGCACTGGCTACAGCTTGATTGCATGATTGGTACTTTCCATGAGACACCCCGTTTTAGACTGGGGACAGGTCTTCCTTGATGCTCCATCTATGGAAACAATTACACAGAGAAGTGGAGGCAGGATGTATGATTGGTTCTTAAGACTGAGTAAGGATTAAATAAGTTATACCCCTAGAACTGAAAAATGAGAAGTGTTCCACTGCCACACTATTCAGCCACAGCCCTCATCTAACAGCTGCATGTACAGCCATTACGTGATGCAGTGCTGGATTGGGACACTTCAGTGATGAGCATAATGTAAAGCTTTATAGAATAACTTAGCAGCACAAGCTCTCAGTGCTGTCTGGAAAATAGCTCAGGATATGTGTAGGATGCAACACTGCATAATTAGAAGGTGATATTTCTGCGTAGTAAATATACGCCTCTTCTATTTAATTTTTTTTCTCATTTCCATCATTCCTGTCCATCCATGGCGCCAAATGTTGCATGTTGGTTTGTACAAACAGACAGACATTTCTTAGCAAATACACTTAACAAATATCCTTAATAAAAAATATGCTTTAAAAGTTTCTCCCCTTTTGCACTGCCTGTGATTAGTCCTACTCCTACTGGCTGCAGCATTTCCTGAGGGACTGTCTGCCAGTTTAGTGCAGCTTAAACACACAGCGGTAAATTGAACCTTACCCTTTCCAACTTTCCAATCACTCCCTGTTATTCTGTTTGCCCAAGATAAGGGAGACTTATTCTTCTGAGGATAAACCCTTTTTTACTATTATTTAGGACCTGGTTCAACATTCACAAGCAGTGCTTTGTAAACTGAGGTAGGCAGCTCTTGCTTCCAGCTATTTATTCCTGTACCTGCATCTCTCAGCTTCATGTGCTGTGAAACCAACAGAACTGCTAGGACAGTAACATCAAAAAATGGCAAAAAAAAATTAGGTAATTTTGGATCTGTGAATAAGATCAGTTCACACCAATATTGTCACTGAAAACTGTTCACTCGCTTGCTTTTGTACATTCTGTGACAATTTCTTCAACTTTCTGTGAAAGGTTTGAAAGCTTCCATACTGGTCATATCTCAAGAAAATAATTTATAATAAAGTCCAATTAAAAGTTTTCATTTGCAAATAGTCCTAAGCCCCTTTCCGTTCTCACTGAGTTCAGGAGGAGACTCTTTCAAGTTTCATCTCAGTGGACTTTTTTCTTAAAGGACTTCTCTTGCCACTAAATTTATCAGACAGAATTTGAGTGCACCCAGGATCTGAAACTCAATCTTGGCAACATTTTAGAGTCATGCTGTATATTCATACATAGCATCTGTAGGTTCAGGGCAGATTAAAATCAGATCAACTAGATTATTCCTAAATGTTTAATGTGAACTTACCTTATGAAGGGAAGAGGATGCGTTTGGAGAATGCAAAGACAGACTCCTGTTCTAATAGCCCCCAATGTGTATTACAACATTATTTTAAAATTTTAATTTCACAATATAAATGCAATATGACTTGGTAAAAAAATGATTAAAAGGAAAATTCCCAAGAATTACTTTTTTTCTGCTGTGGCTTTATCGACCATAGAAGTGATTTTCCTAGTATTAATGACACAGAAAGCAAACAGCACATGACTGAGTGAGGAATTTTTCATCACCATAGGGGAGGACTAACAAATCTTTATCGACAACATATTAACTTTAGAAAAGTAAACACTCTCATTGCATGTGACAATACATGTTGGTAGGAAAAATGCAAAGTAAAATCCCTGCAGCTGAATGAGCTCCCATGAAAAATAGGTACTGCTGTAGGCTAAGAACCATGCTGCTATCCTGCCTAAAAACCAGAGTTTTTAAAACCTTCAAAACCAGTTGAGACTGAATATATATGATTCAAGATCAGTGGATGATACATGTAAAAGAATAATTGTTGTTGGTCCGCTAAACCCCCTATACAAACCCAAAAGAGGTGGGTAGAGAACAACTGGCCAAAATGCTCTCGGGGAAAGGAGAAGAGGGCTCAGATCTCCTCCTCATTACAGTGACCCCCCCTTTCACTTAGTTCCAAAAATATGCCTCCCCTAACAACACAGGGTTACTGCCTGAGCAAGTGAGCATCTCAGGCTGAGAAATATGAGGTCCTGTGTTACCTGTTGACACTAATTTGTTCCTTTTCTTCTGCTTCATCTGTGTCTGTTCTCTGCCCATTTTGGTGCATCTCAAAGGGTGAATTTGTACAAAGAGAAAACTCAAAGTCTCTGTGAACACACCATGAGGTTTCTGGCAAGCATGGACAACGACTGTGGATCAGGTAAGTAAGTGTCTAATTGGTTAACTGGATAGAAAGAGGAAAGTAAAAGACTTTTGGATCATAACAGAAGCAGATTTTAAATTGCTTTCATTTGTTTCTTCTACACTGTTAAGAAGCTGTGTGATTACAAATCTGTTTTGGATGTGGTAATAAACACTTCTGCTTGTTTCTATTTTAAACTGGTTTCAGATAAGGGTGATTTCTAGATAACTCTCTGTCCACATGGGTTTAGTGACATTTAAACCAGGAACATTTGGATACATTGCAGTTTTTGGCTTTTCTGTATTTTGGTGGTGATATCCAGAAGGAAACAGAATTCTGTATATAGGTATGTCATCTATACATCTATACATCTGGCAGTGGGAAACATGGAGGTTAAATGGAAGCAGAATCCTCCAGTGACTGTCAATAACCTGGAAAGGCTCCTGGTGCCTAGCAGAGCAATGGCAAGTACAGCTTAGCCCACAGCAATGCTCAGGGTGGTTTTGACACCGTTTGAACCACCACAAGCATAATCATACACAAGCAAAGTAATACAGACTGAATTGCCTTAATAAAGGTATACAGTGTGTTTGATCCACAAGCAGTGTAATTTAATTCTAGGACTGCAGCAGGACTGAGAGTGTGCCAAGGAGAAGCTTTCAGTGTGTAGGAGTCTGCCAAACAACTTAATTAATTGTTAGTTACACTCTGCAATGAGATCTTGTCCAGAGGGCTTTGTATTAAAAGTGCAAACTGCTATTAGTGGGGTGCAAGATGTTCTTACCAAAGTAGAATTTCCAAAGAAGTGAAAGCCTTGGGAGTGAACTGCCAGAGATCACAACTATATTGCAAATAGAAGGACATCTGAGGTTTTGGGAGCCCTAGGGCACAGCTCTTCTTATAAATGGATTTGAGGAAGCCGTTCCATATTTTAATTCCAGAAGTAATGAAACAGCTCTGAGAAACCATCAGCTACATATTGGTTATGGGTGTACCTGTTAAATGGGTATTTTAGTCAGCAGCATTGATTGGCACAAGAGTTAGACTAATATCTGAGTCCTTGTTATGTTCTTTTGATAATGAGAAGTTAGTGATGGGCATTGGCTTATTAGTTGTACAGTTTGTTGTCTGGGCTTTTTTACAGACCAGTGTTGTTTCTCAGTCTTTGGGAACAAATTATAAATCAATATTTTCTCATTAATAATCTGCTATTTAGTGCCACTTCTTTTCTGTGGATTGCTTACAATGTTTTGCAGACTACCTTCTTATCCTTGCTCATTCAAATCAGACTGAGCTGAACTGGCCGAACACTCACCTGACGATGGGAAGTGCTGAATGAATTCCTTGCTTTGTTTTGCTTGTGTGCAGAGCTTTTGCTTTACCTGTTAAACTGTCTTTATCTCTACCTATGGATTTCCTCATTTTTTACACTCCCCTATCCCACTGGGAAATTCAGGGAGTGGCTGTAGGGGCCTTAGTTGCTGTCTGGGATTAAACCACAGCAGTCCTGGAGGTGGAAACCAGTGCAAATGCAATGCATCAAATGGTCATATTTTGTGCAATACAATGTGCTGTCCTTTGGAATCCCTGGCATAATTACCAGCTATCCCTGCTGCACTGACTGAAATCAGTTCACCATAAGCCAGCCCTGTGTTACACCCTCAGTGCCAGTCTTCATTTTGCTTAGCTGGTTTAACATCTAGTACTGCTTTGCTGCTGCTGCATTAATGAAATCACTGAAGTCTATTCAAGGGTGACACTGCCACAGAGCATCCCAGGTAAACAATGAACACTTGGTTGAAAATGAATGCAGGCACTCTCTGGATCTGAGTGTTTCCTTAAACCTGAAATCCTCACTGGTAAAGGCAGAGAGCCTCTGTAGCGCTCAGGATGTCCGTTCTCTCAGCAGGCAGAGTGATTGGCCTCCACGTGTCTGAGATGACCCGGATCACAGTGGAGAACGAAAAGCCTACCATCTTAGTTACAGCAAAAACCTTAATTAGAAAGCTTTAGCTAACCAAAAAGCTTAATTAGTTCATCTCTGTTAATGGTTTCTTTTGACCAAAGTAGCCTACAAAGTGTTCTCACAAGCAGTTCAGCTGTCATATCCAAAGGATAGGCAATCCTGGGAATATTTACTGGGCATTTTTGCAAGCGGCTGAGATCAACGGTCCCTTATCTGGCACATCTGTAGCTGGATGAGGCTGCATGTCTGCTATCAAGATAGTCAAATCAGATTTGAGATCCCAAGTATTTGCCAGTTACTCAAGTCAAAAGGGGTGAGATCAGACTTCCTTGTTGCATGTATAACACCAGCGTTGCACATCTGACTTCAAAAGTGCAGTTACAAGATGACAAGGAAAAGAGAAATCACTTTTTTTTTTTTACTTAAGCAAAGCCCAGAAGACTTTATATTGCAAAGTGCTAACAAGAAATCATAACACAATGAAATGCATCAACTTTTTATTTAGGTGAAGATTTCCAGTTTAAATCTTTCTTTCCAAACTGCTCACAATTCTTAAGGAAAAAAAAAAAAAGAAAACTAAAGAGAAGACGGCTGTTTCTTTCTCGTGGTGGGTGAGGCCTATCTCTGGGCATGCCCCACTTGCCTGCCTTTAAAAGCAAGGCCCTTCACCACCCTGGAACACCTTAGAAGGTGTGGGGTTATTAAATGGAGAACTTCTGTGGTGAAGGACTTCCAGAAGAATGGCACTTCCCTTGCTACGGACTGTGAGTGTTTACTCTTGGAATGCGTAAGTAATCTGTTGGGTTGAGGTGTTGCTTTTGGTGTTTGCCTAGGATGAGGGGTAGCCTACTAGACCAAGCATGGGACCTATGCTGTTACTGCTTTTCCGCGGACTTGAAGCCCCTTCGCCTTTTCTTTTGCGTGTGACTTGTGGCCTTGCTCCCTTGCTCTCCTGCTGGGCAGAGGGGACTGTAATAACTTGGATTTTTCTGAGAGATGTGGTGGGAAACAGAGCTGATGGGACCTGCCTCCGTAAATGTCCTGACTCCGCCTCCCCAACGTTAATCTGACTAGTTATGACACCCCATCACTTGCTCAGGAGAGGATTCACCCCAGGATATCGAAGTGCCGATCTCACTTCTCCTTTCTCCCTGTCCCGTTTCCCCCAAAGCTCATGTAGGTCCGGGACAGCTCGTTCAATCCCAGCAGGAGCGGCTCTGGGGCAGCCGCAGAGGGAAGGAGGGATGAGGCCGCCGGGCTGGGCTTTCCGTAGCCGCGGCATATCGGCGGAATGCGGTACATGCTGCAAGCCGCGAGTCTGTAGGTAGAATACGGTACCGGGGCACCGGGGGCGCGGCCTCCACAGCGCCTCTGGCGGAGAAGAGCCTATCTGGGTGGCATCTCTATGGTTCCGGGCGCGGCCCTGCCGCGAGGCCGAGCGAGCGCTTCCTGCCCGGCCTCTCTATGGTGACTTTCCGGGGGGAAGGGCCGCCGCCGGCGCCGCGCGCCTGCGTGTGCCGGGCCCGCCCGCCCCCCGCCGAGGCCGCTGCCC
>VXBT01011130.1:1014669-1217352 GCA_013400235.1 Oriolus oriolus
GAGGCGTCCCCTCGGGAACCGCCTTGGAAGAGCCGCTGAGGAGCTGCCGGCTGCGGAGCGAGGCGGAGCGGCGCGGGGGGGCGGCGGCCGAGAGCCCCTCTCCGCCCCGCAGCCCGGGGGGCGACGCCGGCAGCCGGGCGCTGGCCGCCCCCGGCGCGCGGACCTGCCGGGACCGGGCGGAGCCCCTCGGCTTCACGGACGTGAACCTGAACTCTCGCAACACGTACGAGGTGAGCCGCCGCCGCAGCGCCCCGGAGCACCTGCCCCACGGAGGGACCGCGCCCGCCGAGCCGACACCGCCGCCGCAGGAGCCCGCAGAGAGGGCCCGGCACCGGGTGGGCATCGCCGGCGCCGGCAGCAGCTTCGCAGAGTTCTTCACCAGGTAAAGGAGCCGGCGGCGGGGCCGGTGACGGCGCCCCCGGCAGAGCCTGGGGCGAGGGGGGTGCAGGTCTGGCGGACCGGGTCACGGGCGGCCGCGAGGGGTCCGCAGGAGCGTGTCTCGGGTCGGCAGGGTCTTAGTGCGGGTCACACGAAGAGCGATTCCAATCCTGACGGGTTCTTTCGCCAGCAAGCAGATACTTCTAGGGCAGGACAGAGACAGAGAGAGGCTTTGGACGTGACAGTAATATGATAAAGGCCCTTTTACTGCTGCAAACTACATGGACTTCAAACTGGTATTTGCTTCCTGTACCAGGGCATTTCACTGTCTGAATGATCACAGTGGTACTGATTAAACCACTTGGAGAATAAGGTGAAAGTTGTTGGTATTAGAAACTCCTTTCAGATCACCGTGAAAATTGCGAAGTGTTGTAAAGCCTTTAGTACTTGTTGACAGTGTAGATAGAATTTACTTATTTAGTTCGAAGTGTGTTGTGGAAAGCTTCAAGGACTGTGCTTTGTGCGTGAATTGACTCCTTTTAAGTTTCTAGCACAAAATCAAAAGCTGTGGGACATCCAGCTTTGTCGCCTAGGATCTCTGTCACATTACTCTTTAGCATACTACACAGGAGGTGCAGCTGGGCTGTAATAGTTCATAGCACACTCTGTATCACCTTTATTATGTATGAAGTGAGGAGTTTAATTTCCAACAGTTTTTATTCTCTCCCAAACCGAGGGGTTATAGTTACTGTTCGAGTCACTCTGATAGAACAGTAGGTCTCTAAGTGTTTTAAAATGACAGAATAAGATGAATCTATTAACTGAAGAATTCAGATGAGGTTTGATCTCAAAGTCGGATCCCAAACTGAAAAACGGGCTCCCTCTGCCAGCTCTCAGGAAGGGAGAAGATGGTTTCTTGAGGATAAGGATGGTAGCAGTTGAAGAGAAAGTTTGGTGCACCCACTTCGTTTCAAGGATGGACTGAGAGATGTCCTGCTATTCCCACTATTCCCTATTAGTGTTCTTCCTTCCCATGCTTTTTTTCTTTTTCCCTGTGTTATGTGGACTGCAGTATATTGTATGAAATTAGCTCAGTTGATTGGAGCATGGTGCTATAATGCCAAGGCTGTGGATTCAATCCTTGTCTGAGCCATTTGCTTAAAGAGTTGGACTCGATGATCCTTGTGGGTCTCTTCCAAGTCAGGATATTCTGTGTTACAACCTTCCTTTTGCCTCACTACTTGAACACATCGACCAGCAACATTTATGTTGTTGCTTTTTGCCCCAAAGCAATAACTGATTGAAATTCTGGAGCGTTTTCCTCATAGATGCTGTGGTTTAATCCCAGGTGGCAACTAAGCACCATGCAGCTTTTTGCTTACCGCCCTCTTCACCCTGGCTTCTCCTCCCTGGAGGACAATCAAAAGTAAGACTTGTAGGTTGAGGTAAGAACAATTTAATAGTTTAAACAAAGTAAAATATAATTACAATAGTAAAAAAAATAATATAAAGAAAAACCCAAGTGATGCACAATACAATTGCTCACCAGCCACTGATTGATGCTAGACCCTGTCCCTACACAGTGATCAGCCCCTTCTGGGTAACTCCCCCAGTTTATATTCTGGGCATTAGGTTTTATAGTGTGGAATCCTTTTGGCCAGTTCAGATCACCTGTCCCAGCTATGCTCGCTCCCAGCTTTTTGTGCACTTCCTCACTGGCAGAGCATGAGACACAAAGTCCTTGACTTAGGGTAAGCAGAACTTAGCAACAAAGAAAACATCAGTGTGTTATCAACATTGTTCCGGTGCTGAATCCAAAACAGAGCTACTGAGAAGAAATTAACTCTATCCCAGATAAAACCAGGACAATAGAAAAGTCTGAACTTGGTGTGCAGTAGAAGTTGTTGTCAATATACACTGGTATTCGCTGTTTTCAGTAAAGGCTTGGGTGATGCATGAAAAAATTAAATTGCTTCTCTCCTGACAAAAGCTATGGTACAGACACCTCAGTGAAAGAGTGGCTCTCAGCAAATCCTATTTCACAGCCCCTGACTGGCCCAGCTGCCTGTGCCTCTGGTGCATTTGGCCTGGTGAGCAATACTGGCTTCAGGGACTTTACCTTCAGCTCTGCCTATACATCCATAGAAGAGCTTTAGTTACAGCTGATTTAATCTCATCAGCCAAAATGAGATTGACTAATGAAAACTTTCAGTGATTTTCTTTAAAAATAAATTCAGACTTGTCTTGCTTGATAGATTTGTCTCTAGGTACATAAATACTAGAGTGGGTAATATCCATTGTTATGAAAAGTGGTGATAAAACTTTTATAGCTTTTTCAGTAGTTAGTTTTTGTCTTCTGAACCGGTATTTCAAAAGCTTAGACTTCTCACTTTTATTTTAAACTGCCCAGATTCATTCAAATTCATTCAGTTGCCAATATAAGTGGGTTATCCTGTAGTTCTTAAAGAGGATCTCCGTAATGAGGACTGAAATGGTATAAAAAATTGTCCTGTATTTGAATGTTTGTAGCAACTCTACTTTCTTGTGAAGCTTCTCGGGAGAAGGTTGCTTGTATTTTTAAATAAGCACCGAGCCATAAATGATGTTGCTCCTCAGTTACAGTTGTACCAAGTGGCTGTGTACCTGAGAGAGAACAGCTCATTTGTGTTTTGTCAGAGTGTGTAGCTTCTCCCACAATGTGGAAAAAAAAAAAAGGTACTGGATGTGCTACAGGGGTAGGCCAGCAGCCTGCAGTGTCTTATGTAGGATGTTTTGTGCTTGTAATACTCATTGTTGAGTTTGCAAGCTGTCTAAAATTTGGTATGTCCCATTGTTTTTTTTTCTCTAATAGCCATAATTATATGGAAATTCTTCTAAAAGCTGGACATTTCTTGCAGTTACTTAATAAAAAAGAGAGAAGGCAAGGGGGAAGTCCTATTGCCTTCAGCTTTATTCTTGTAATTGTGGTGACCGAACAGTCTGATCAGACAGATCTGGGTTAGGAGGCTGCTGTTTCCAGCTGTTCCAGCTTGTTCCCAGCTCTTCAGTTATCAGAGTGACCTGCTTCATAGTTCTTTGAAATAATCCATGTTAATTGTCTGTCTGCATTTCACTGAACCAGAGATGAAACTGATGAGGTGAGGTGGGGGAAAAAGCAAGCAGCTGTCCTCAGATGCATCATATCCTAACTCTGTGACAGGGAGAGTGGCTGTGCCCTTGAGATTGTCATTAATAATTATTTGAAGAGCCTGGGAAAGTTTGCATTGGTGACTAAAACCTTTTTTCAGGTAAGTCTTAAGTATGATATTTAGCCCTGGGATCTCAAGTTGTATTTGTGCTAAATCATTCAGCCTGTCAAATCAATACTGACAACTTCTAACTGCTCTACATCTTGTTTCTAACCACACGTGAAGTGGGGTGCCAGAAGTAGATCAGTATGTGGAGCAGAGTGCCATGGCAAGGAAAATTGCATGACTATGGTCACTTGTCTCCACTGTGCTACTGTTTTGGTCAGAGCAATAAATGGATTCTTGAAAGTCACCTGTCACTGCTTTGTAGTCCCTGTGTATGATTCATAATACACTCATATACGGGCATTGTTCTTACGGTCTGTGGTCTCACATAGAAGCTTACAAGGGCCATGCTCTGTTCTTGGGTTATGAGATCGCTTTTGGGTAGCCCCAGTGGGTTGCTGTTGGGTGCAGAATGGTTCAGTGAGCAGGAACATTGCGTGGACAGTTGAATTAAAGCCATGATAATTACCTTGACTGCAGTATGCTCTGTATGTGCTGCTTTGGGGCACAGAGCAGAACAGTAACACAAAAAGGTCAAGCAGTAGCAAGTAATCCAGGGCTGAGATAAAGACGTGATTCTGAACCTCTTTTAAAGATGAGTTCTACTTCATAGTTCTACAAGTAGGTACTAGGCATCTTTTCAGCATGTATGGATACTATACCTTTCTGAATTGTGTATTTGCTAGACAAATCTAGGTATCTGGTATTTGGCAAAGTTTCTTATTCCTGGATTCAAAGTTGACAACAGTCATATTTGGTTTTTTGTAGTAGAGTACCATTTTCCCAAATACTTTTTTTCCAGTATTCACCTAACAAGTTTCACAACAATTGAATTGCCACTTCTTGTAGGTCTTTGGGATGTGATGTGAGAAATAGGTATAAGGGATTATAAGAATGTATGGCTAGTTGGTGTACACATTCTTATGAGAACTGTCTTTAGTCTCATACTTCCTTCATTGCCCAGACTGGTTGTGTTTACTGTCCAGAACTTTGGAAAAATACTCACTTGAGGAGATGATGGAAAGTTGAAAGAAGTCAGTATTTGTAGGCATAAAGCACTAAGAAATCACTGAAGCTCACATCTTTGTCTCCCTCATTGTAAACACAGCCCTGTAGTTCCATGAGTAGGTAGTTCTTCAAAAGCTGCCATCTTCTTGCCTTTATAAGTGTCCTTGGCAGAGACTGTGGAGGGTTGCAGAGAGGTTCACTGAGTATTGTTACTCAGTACACAGTAGTGTCTCTAGCTCTGTAGTTTATATTTCAATGTATTACTAAGTAGTGCTTGCAGCTTTTTGCACTACATAGGCACCTACCTAAATGCATCTTGTGAAAGTTTAGTACCAGAATCAATGTTTCTCTTCGAGAAAAGCTCTGCATACTTAAATCAGCGTGAAACTTCAGGGGATGTACTCTGCATCTATGGAGAAGAAATGCATTTAGTGGACTTTTGATCAAAAATGAGTCAAGTGGGAATGAGCTGTCCTAGTTGTGACATATCTTCTAAACCTTCCATTCATGTAAAGGTAAGAGAACAGGTTGATGGGGTCACTTCATAATGCTTAACTTCTATTCCGGTATTGCCTGTGCCTGTGTCTTGGTCAGATCTTATTGAAAAAGCTTATGTGTTTTATTTTTTATTTTGGTGTTGTTTTTACATTATCCAGATTAAAACAAACCAAATGAAAAAAAGTACAGATAAACTGTCAGTATACTGGAAAGATAATTAGAGAGAAGAGTTAAGGGAATACAACAAAGCTTCCCCCCAGAAACCATGAGGGCGCCCTTCACCATTCTGGGTTTGAGTGCAGTTGTTTAGGCTTTCTCTAAGTAATCTTGTAACCTAAGTGAACAAATGGATACATATAATTGCTTTGAATTGAAGCTGACTGGAGAAAGTAAACCAGAGTACCTGGACCCAAATCTGTGGGTAACTTGAAACAGCATTCTTTTTTCCTGAGTTAGACACGTAAGTAACTTGATATAACTAGGAAATTAGCATTCATATTATCAAGTTGAGAAGCTCCTCTGTAGATTCTTCCTTTACTATTTGCTAAGAGTGATTTGTTTTGTGAAGTTGTGTTGACATGTTGGCCAGTTTCTGCCTTTAAATGTGTTTCATCACAGGTAAGATGCTATGCACTCATAGAATCATTTTGGCTAGGATCTCTGTTGACTAGCAAATCAAAGTTAAATTTCAGGAGTGCAAGCAGAAGAATGTTACGCTGATTTAATTCTGGATAGGTTTCGGAAGGCCATGCTGCTCCAACTTCTGTGTACAGCAAGTCTTTCCCCAGCTACCCCTTCAAGGAAAAAAAGCTGAAAAAGATGTCACTTCTAAAACCTTAGAGCCATATGTATAGTCTTCATCAATCTATAATGCATAAAGTATTATTAGCAATTTTTCTGCTCTCTTTGGTGAACAGGGTAATGGGCAGTGTTGTATTCTACACTGGTACATATATTTGCACTAGGAGTTTTGTAATCCTAATATGAGTTTCCATGAAGTAAGTTCTCATTAAACTAATACTGTAGTTTTTTTGTGGGGTGCTGTGTGGGTTTTTTCAAGCCAAACAGCTTAAATTGCTGTTTAGTGTGCAGCAAACTGTTGGAATCATAACTTGTTTTGCTAAGGAGTGTTTTGCAGAGGCATTTAAACTTAATCTGAAAGCATCTTCTCTCCTCCCCCGCCCCTTCATTTTGCAGAAGGCCTTTTCATTTCTTGGTCTCTTCTGCTTATTTGGGGTCACAGGATTTCTTACAGACTCAATGTATTGAGAGTAGTGTGACAAAGTGAATGGGACCTCTCTTCTGAATAGGCTATGACTAAAAGGAGAATGTTT
Source organism: Oriolus oriolus (assembly GCA_013400235.1). Taxonomy (NCBI): domain Eukaryota; kingdom Metazoa; phylum Chordata; class Aves; order Passeriformes; family Corvidae; genus Oriolus; species Oriolus oriolus. The sequence continues at coordinate 1,021,181 of VXBT01011130.1, forward strand.
TACATGGGAAATAACAACCGAAGGAGGTCACTTAAATCACAGCTGGCCTCTAAGAAAATGATAGTTTTATGTTTTTGCTTTCTTGGCTGTTCAATTATTCATTCGGTTATTTTGTCCTGATTGCTTAAGAATAAAAAAGGAGTTTAACGGGTTTTGGTCACATTTCCTTCACATGGATGCAAAAATTGTTACTTCTCTCTTCAGTTTCTTGGAACTACTGAGATGTTTATGATATAAAGTCTGTCCTTTTTTATCATAATTGATCTTGTTGTTCAGCTGGGAATGTTTGTTGCACTGGGTAGTTGGCATTGCTTTAAACTTCTCAGCCTCTGTGTGTGCATCTGTCTTTTTATTATTGCTTTCTAAGGAAGTGAAGCGTGGTTTCTGCTCCATCTCTCTAGTACAGCATGCAGCCTGTTACCCAGGTTCAATCAAACCTCTCAGAGTTTGAGAGAGCTCCAGTATAAAAATCTTACAGATTTTTGAATGAAGTCTGAACACAAGGAGAGCCTGCAAAAGAGACTGATAATTTGGCTCTGTATTTTCAGAAACCAGTCAGCTGTGCAAGCCACCTGCAGAGCATTTTGCTTCTGGCTCAGTATAGTCTGAAGCAGTCTATAGCAGTCTGAAGAGGAGCATGGATGTTGTGTGTGTGAACTTATGACTTCAATTAGTAGAAAACTAGTTTTCATGGTCACAGATGAGTTTATTCTTTCAGAACTTCTGAGACCCAAACACTCAGACTGGTGTTCTTCTAAATTCCTTTCCTGTTTTCTTATGGCTTGACTGAAAAGAATAGCTATAGCCTAGAGGAGTACTTTCCTACAATTTTTCTCCCTTCTCCAAGGTACTCCTTTATTAAGAAGAAGCTATGTTCAGTTTCCATTGTTATATTGGGAAGTTTTATTTAATGTGCTCTTCTTGGGTAAGTGAAAGAGTATCTTTTGATCATGTAGCATAATAAAAGCTTCCTTGTTGGCTCCCCTTGCCTGGGACATTCTGTTTGTCTAAACTTCCCGAAGGCCAGCTGTAGAACAGGCAATCTAAGCTTGGCTCTGGTCAGGCCTCAGACCTTGCAAAGCTCTGTCCTATCTGTATTGCTTCATTTGCCTAATGCATTCATTAATGTAGGATCTTGTCTGTCTTGCTGCTGGGCAGTAATGAAGCAGTTTGTATGCTGGATGCCAGAATGCTTTAAAACTCAAACAATCCACTTGCTATCAAAGGTATTTGTGTGGGTGGCATCTGTGAGATGGGAAGCAGTGGAGATTCCAAAGCACGAAGTATCTGCTTTAGGTGGCTGAGGGAAGTGGGGTGGTTTAGTCTGGAGAACAGGAGGCTGAAGGGAGACCTTGTCACTCTCTACAAATACCTGAGAGGAGGCTGTAGTAAGGTGTGTGTCAGTGTCTTTTTCTGGATATCAAGTGATGGAATGAGAGGAAACAGCCTCAGGTTGTGGCAGGGGAGGTTTAGGTTGGATATTAGGAAAAACATCATCACTGAAAGGCTAGTCAAGCATTGGACAGTAACTGCCCAGAGAAGTAGTTGAGCCACCATCCCTGGAGATGTTTAAAAGTCGTGTAGGTGTGACACTTGGAGACATGATTTAGTGGTGATCCTGGCAGTGCTGGGTTAGTGGCTGGACTCAATTATCTTAGAGGTCTTTTCCAACCTAAATGATTCTATTATTCTAGCTTTTTGTTGTTGTAAACTGTGTTTTGCAAATGGCTTGCTGTTCCTCAAATTCTGTAAGTAGTGGAGTGGTAGATTGGAAAATTTCTTCCTCATTTTTTTAGAAGCTATCAGGCAAAACTGAATGAAATCAGGCCCCTGCATTCTCATATCAGCTAATAGATCAAAAATGAATTCTTGTGTTTTGTAGTATTTCTGCAAGTGATTGCTGAAGCAGTGACACAATATATTGTGAATTGCTAGCTGCAGCTGAAACGTGATGCACTGAGTGGCTGCAGAAGTACTACAGTAATACCTTGCTCGTAGTGCTATGTTGTGCAATCGAGTAGTTGACAGGCACTCTGTCAGGCACCAGAAGGGAAAGATATTAACTGAGGCTTAACCAGGCTGGTCAGAGTAGCAATCACCCCTGGGACAGTCTTCAAAATAAAACTCTGCCCTGTGTTTGAACTAACAGTTCACAGACTTGTAGGCCATGTCAAAGGCTGGAAATCTTTATCACCTTTGTCTTGAAAGCAAACGTTGTATAGAAATGTTTGAACTATAGGCATAGTGACTGCCCTGATAAAACTGGTGAGTTTTGCCTTAACTGAAAGTGAGTCACTTCTAGAACAATTTCAGGTAGTTTGTTTAATTAAGTTGTACTTTGTGAGATACCTTGTTGAGCTGATTGAAGAATTTGCTATTGTCAGGAAACAAAGGAAGTGTTTCGTCTCTGCTTCTGGTATTTATATGATCCTCAGTGAGCTGCTGAGCTCATTAAGCTGGAGTGTGAAAAAATGTTGATGGTTTTCTGTGGGATTAGTGAGTTGGATTGACTTGCAAGGTATAGAGAGCCTTGGAATTGATGCAGCAGAAGGGAGTGTAGGGCATTACTTGTGCAAGGAGGAGAAATGGGCTTCCCCATGATGTGGGTTTGTGGGAGGAAGGGGACATGTTCCTCTAGCACTGTTTTGCTTGGAGTATGTTGCTTGTTAACTAGCTGTGACTTTGCTGGAGCAGGTATTCCTGGACATACAAAAAATACCAGAGTATACAGATGTACAGAATATCTGTAGTCAGCTGGTAAAAATTCTCCACTTCTGGCAGGATTTTGTTTTAGATACTATGGGCAAGTGACATTTGATCATTTTTAGAGAAGACTGACCCTAGTGTTTGGTGTAGTGTCAAAATAGCTTCTAAACTGCCTGATCAAATATGAAGATGATGGAACAGTTTGGCATAAAGTTCTGTTTTGCTACTTCACTCTGAAAAGTAAAGGCTGATTCTCTTCCTTTATTTGTATTAAAGCATTCTGAAATTTAATCCCGTCAGTTACCTTGCTTATATGTCTGCTTGTTTACATGTGTTTTTGAATGCTTGAGCTGTTTGTAAAGCTGACCTGTGCAACAGCTCTTTGTTAGGAGTATAATGTAGTCTGGTAAAATACTGTTTATCAGTAAGTGTTCTGTACAAAGTGTTCTGTAATACTGCTAAACTCTTTCAACTCTTAAAAATTCCCAAGTGTTTGTGGACCTGTAGTAAAACTGTTTTGCCAGCAGAGTTTGTAAAGCCACTTTGGGACTGGTATCCACTAGGAGCTTGATAAGAGAGTTGATTTAATTTAGTCTTGTCAGTGCAGTTCCATGATAGTTCTGTTAATCCTTCTGTCCTCTCCAAGGCGCCAGAAGCAGTCTCCTTCCCAGCCTCTCAATCCTTAGCAGCTAGTCCTTGACAGTTCATTAAATTTCAGGTATACCTAATTGTAGCCAAGGCTTTAGTTGACCACCAATATAAATGGAAACTTCATATTTAATTAAAAAAAATACTACAAGCTTGGTCTTGCTGAAGATGGTTTTTGTTCTGGGTAGGTTTTTTTTGTTTCCTTATTTTAATTTTTTTTGGAGGGGGAGGGGGAAGGAAGGAGACAAAAGCTTGTTTGTATAGCACTTAAGACTGCAGGTTTAGGGTGTTACAAACATTGAAGCTCCTTTGGAGAGGGTGGTTTGGGATATTCTTTGGGTTGTCGTGGTGCAGAGAGAAAGAGGAGATCTTTGTACTTCTAGAAGGTGGTAAAACTATAAACCTCCTGTAACAAGTCTGTGGGTGGGGTAATGAAATTAAAAGAGAAGCTTGTATCTAGCTGCTGCTCGTAGCAAGATGGTGGAAAACGTGAGCTGTAAAATTGGTCGGGTCACATCTCTTCTGATATAGGGCAGAACTCTGAAACCTGTGCTGAGAGCAATCATAAATGTGTTGGATCAAAATGGGCTGATGCTTGAAGCTATTGAAATTAAAAATGTAGAATGCCTGTTGCTCTGCAGGCTTTGTAAGTGGCTAATCAAAAAGGTTTTATTTCCTTTCAATGATTCATTATTTATGCTTAGAATTGAGTTACGTTTGTTTCTGCATGTAAATTATTGAAAAGTCTTGTTTAAAGCAGAGGGGCTAATTCTGCTTAATAAAGCAGTGGGGTTTTGTCTGCTGTTATTTCCAAATTATTGCACATAGGACCTTAACAGGATGGCCAAGACTGGAGCATGGAGAAAAATTCTGTTGTGTTCTTAAGCAGCTTTTGTGTTTTACACATGGTAAAGAGAAGCCAGTATGAATGTAATCGTTCTTGTTATACTTGGCTATAGTCATGACAGAATATGGAATTGCAGGCTTGTAGGGATCTTCAGAATTTGTTCTAAAAACATGGTTTTAAGTAGAAACTACTCATTTTAGTGTGTTCTAGCTGTAGAAATCTATATAGCAATTCCTGGAACATGCCTCTTCTAACTCCTCACTGATACAGCTCTCTGGATAAAGATTATTGGGTAAATAAGTAATTTCCTTATCAGCTTGTCTTTCAGCTAATTCAAATTTCAACAAGTTTCAAACATAGACCTACTTTGAAGCTTATTAAAAAATTAGCATGGGGTAGAGCAAGAGCAGATTGCATGCACAAGCAGAACTTTGTTCTTTGTGGAGATGCAAAATCAGTTGTTTTGTAATACAAATGCAGTTTTAAATTAATTTTGTTACTTCATTCCTTTTACAAGTTCTGAGGTTTTATTGGAATCAGTAGATTTTTAATGTTATTGCAGAGGAATTTAACTTCAGGGCTTTTAACTGCATTTTTGTAACTACATTAAAAACAAAGAGAAAACTTACTGGGTTTTTTTGTCCAACTTGGTGCTCATTTGTAGTATTACTTCTGTGCTGGATTTCCCTTCTAAGCCTTTGTGATTCTGTGAGGAAAAGTTATGTGTGATAGAGTGAGGATGTTCTTGATGGGATGCTGATTCCTTCCTGTTTGTGTGTTGCTTCCCTGGATTTAAAATGATGCAGTTGTTTTATGCAGTGTTTACTAACAGGTACTAGATGCTTCATCAAAAGGAAAATCTAATCAGCCCTCACTTCCTCTGTCAGTTCTTGTGGCTTTCAAATCTTGTTTCTCAGCATAACAACTTCCCTGTTATCAAAGCTCTGGAAAGATGGATGCAATGAGAAGAAATGATTGATGATGGAAAACGATGGTAGACCAAATTGTTGTGTGTAAAGTAAAAGTCAGAAAAATATTTTGACAGTTACCTTTATCTAAAAAAAAGTAACTTTTACTATGCTAGTATAGCTTGAGGTCTCTTTTTGGAACAATTTTTTTGTAAATGAGTGAGTAAACATTTCGAGCAAGCTCGAAGTTATCTTGTAAGGATGAAAAATCAGAGAATTGTAGTTTACATTTCAGCATTGAGATATAAACACAGTGTTCATTTATTTCTAAGAAATCCTAAATTCTGAATATTTTATTTGGAAAGAAATTGTTTCTTTGGTGCCACACAGTATGTTTGCCAAGGATTGCTTTCCAGGGGATGCCTGTAGTTTAGTGTTTGAGTTTGGGGAGGGGGGGAGATTGTTGTTGTTTGGGTTTTGGTGTTTTTGTTGGGTTTTTTTTTTGTTTGGGTGGGGGTTTTTTTGGGTTTTTTGTTTGTTTTGGGGGGTTATGTTTGTTTTTTTGGTGGGGTATATTTTTTGTGTGTTTTGTTTGGGTATTTTTCTCTGCCGTGATGCAGCATATCAAATTAAATTAATATGTATATTAAAGTGAACTGTAAGGAAACATACTTTCTTCATGTATAATAGTAATGATGATCACATGGTTTATGCTCTCTTCTGAGACCACTTGAATTTTGCCATTTTTCTGCAGTGCAGGATGAACAATTCTCTAGAAAGGTAGGCTCATTTTTAGTATGCTTTATACTGCTATTCATCCTAAAAGGCTCAGGCGTGAGATCCAACTTTCCTCTACACCTGAAATCTGCCTATAGATTGCTAAAAGCGTCAGAGTAGGTGAAGCTGGAGCCCGAGTGTGGAGTTCTAATGATTGAATGATTGGGAAGGAAAGCTACTTAAGGTTTTGCTGGGATGCACAAAGCAGTGGAATGCTGATAGCCTGTTGTTTGTGGCACACAGTGGAGTTGTACAAAAGGAAGATCCATATATGTAATCTTTATTGAAAGAACTGTAGCAAAATGATGTCTAGCCTGAAACTAGATTATTTTGTCATTTTTGGTCAAACAAAAGATGTTTGTAAGACTCTTGGCCTCGTGGAGGGGTGACTCAATTATACCTAGAGGCAGAGTGCTGGAGATGTATCTACTCTGGAGCCTTTCCTACCTGCTGATGTTTGTGGTTGCTGCTGTTCAAAGCACTTCAGCTTTCTTTGAGTGGGTGTTGTGCAAATACAGCACAGTCTGGTTTGGGATAAAATTTAAGATCAAGCTTGAAATAATTGTCTCATATTTTCCAGTAACTTCCTCTAAATCTTGGAAATCTGTTGTCCTCTTGGACTGACCTGTAGCTAGCTTGGAAATTGGAAAAAAGTTTTTTGTGTTGAGATTTTTTGGGGGGGAGGGGAAGCCAAAACCTCAAAGTAAATAGAAAAATACATTAAAATAACAAGTTCCACCTATCCCCTTCTGAGATTTAATTCTAATTGCATTTAGACTACACTAATTAATCTTAAATAGCAGCAAAAAAGTGATTTTAGAAGCGAAAGTGGAGCAGAAACAAGCAATTTCATTAGTAGAACATAGTGTTAATGCCACCTGTAGAAATGGTTAATATTTTTGAATTACTGTACCACCAGTATGGTGAAACTAGCACAGACTGCCGTGGGCACAGGCAAGAATAGTTGAAGCAACACTGTTAAAAATAAAGAGAAAAACCTCCAGTCATAGCTGTCATTACAGCTGTTGTAGTTGTGTGATCAGAGCCCATAGGTTTTTGTTTAGTGTAATCCAAACCATGCTAGCAGTAGAAGTCTTGGTCTGTGACAATAACTTCTCATTCTGTCGCTCTTCATTTAGTTTTCGAGCTCTTCAAGGCACCTACTGAAACATTTTGGAGTGTCATTTGAGAGTATTAATATGTGTTATATAAAAGAAGCAGGGGGAAAAAAAAACCTTGCAGCTTTCCCCCTGGGCTTTTGTAAACTAGAGCTTAAATCAATGAACTAATTTAATGCTTCTCTCCCATGGGTCCTTGCAACAGAAAGCATTGTTCTATTCTAAAGTGTAGGCTCTTTTTTGAGGAATTTTGAGGTTTTCAAATGGATTTTGAAATTCTGTACCAAAATGCTATGGACTTTTCAGCCATTTCAATGGTTGACTCTTCCCAGGACCAGTGAAACTCATGAATATTCTAAGCAGTGACAAATACATCAAATGTAGTACACTTCCTGCAGTTTAGTGAATGCAGCTTGTAAGCATTCACAGATGCTGTTCCTTAACAAGGCTTTTGTAAGGCTTTACTGCTGTCAAGGCCACATCAGATGTGATACTGTTAGCTGCCAAAACAGTGTATTAAAAAGTGTCCTTCCATCTTCAGCAAAGCTTATTTGTAAATCTCTCACTAATTTCTTTAGGATTAGAATTCCTTTGTGAAGTTTATTCTGACATGATATAAAGTTTTACCAGCTTTTTGCCTTCACAAGAAACAGACTTCATTGAATATGTGCTCAATAAAAGTAAAACTTCTTTCCTTCCAGACTACATTCTGGAAGGTTTGTTTTAATGTTTTATTTGTTTAAAAAAAATAAAAATGAAATCTCATAAAAGACATGAGCACACCTAAATCTTTTGCATAGAAATATTAATTAAAACCCTCTGTATGTTTACACATTTCTTTCCTTTTAAAAATCTACCAGCTTCCTGGTTAATAATAAACCAGCTTTGATACGGTCACAGGTTGCCATCAATGTTAAATGCATCTTTCAGCTTCCACAAGTGCTAGAAGCAGAGGAGTTCAGCCACCAAGTAATCCTGGTGGTATTCCATAGCATGTACAGAGACTGGACGGTTATTGCTACCCATGAAGTCAAGAATGGTACTGCAGAATGTACCTTCCTGCATACCTGCTTTTGGGGTGAAAAGTCTTCCCTAATTAAATTCAAGTACAGCTGCTGCAGAAGTTGCAGATTTAAGGGCAAGGCTGTGGGGTAGTGCATAGTGACATGTTGTCTTTAGAAATCTTCTGTCTTGTCTTGTTGATGATTCTTTGAATGCTCTTCTTTCTCTCCTGAAGACAATGTAAAGCACTGCGAAAAGTGTCTTGTACTTGTGAAATGAGCCTTTGTTATTTATGTAAGCACACTTTTTTTTGGTCTTACTGAGTGGATCTGTTCATTTCACTAATGGTGTTTAGTCCTGGGATTGACTGAGGATGGTATTTTTTAAAGGTGTGGGTACCATGGCTAGTCTTTTTCACTGTTCCTCCTTTCCAGGCTATATATCAGAAACCACTGTCTTGGAGTTTCTGAGTGCTTACTTTGCTTCCACAGGGAGGGACTAAGATATCTGAAGTTTCTCTGATGGGGACAGAGTTGTGTGATGCGTGGATCACAACCAATGCGTACTAGAACAACTTGTATTAATTAAGCTATTATTAATAGCAACATCTTGATTCCATGAATGGCAACTATTCAAACCATGCAACCAATTATTCCCAAACGTGCTTTCTCAGTAACTGGGTTGGAACAACATCTGGGAGACCTCCACAGAAGTGGCACGGTGTACTGGGGCACCAACAGCTTCTATCTGGGCATTCCAAAAAAATCTCCCATGGTGTTCTCTTTCATCAAGTGTGTGTATGTGTAATCATAAACTCCCTGCCTGCCTATAGCAACTGCTGCTTTCTTGAATGCAGGGGGGTTTTGTTTGTTTGTTTGCTTGCTTGTTTTTTGACAAGCTGTTGATGGATGGTAGTGTGCAGCAGTGGCCTCAGATGGAGTGAAGAGAGTCTTGGTGTTCTGGGTTTCTTGATTTTTCCTGGATTCCACAGGATCATCAGTCTTGAGCTTACCAGTTTTTGGGAGGCTTCCATGCTCTATCAGTATCTCTTCTCCATCTCTCCAGTTTGCCGTTTGCTGGTGGCTAGATCTTCAACTACACGCAAGTTTGCAGTCTGTAGAGTTCATTTCCGCAAACTTGCACAGAAGGGACTTTTGACAGGCATTTGCTCGTTTCCCAAATAACAAAAAACGTTCTGGGAACTAAAAAGATAGCTTGTATTTGAAGACCATACAATGTCTTACAAACACTAACAGTTCCTAATTGTAAAACTATGCTGCCTTGCCAGAAACCCTGACAGCACTGGAATTTAAGAGCCCTGAGCACTTTTCAGACAGATTGTGGTTGTTGAAGCATGCTTCTTTTATCTGGGCAAAGCCAAGAGACTGTTTGCTGTGCACATACGTGGCTGAATCCAACTTGAAAAGGAATTGTATTTTAAAATACAGCAAATACTTTAAGCGAAGAATAAATCTGGGATCTCTTTCCAGAAGAAGAGTGTGAAGTTAGCTAGTTAACACTGTACAAAAACGTCTTCCACTAAAAGTATTCTGCTCCGTATTCTGCTCTCTGAGGTAAGCTGGTAAGCTTCCTGAGAAATAATCTTACAGACTACTGAGTTTTTAATCCCTTTGTGTTATGAGTTTCTGGAAAGTAACTTTCCAATATTCAGAATAAATACACTTCTTTCATTTTTAAAGCACTCGTACATAATGTGCTCTGTGGGAGCTTGTGATTGGAGTCAAATAGTACAGCTGAGTACCTGACAAGTGGTCACTAACACCATCTTGTGATGGTTGGCTTTCTAAGAAGTAAGAGCAATGCAGTCATTTGCTCTTTGAGTGTAATTGCTTTAGCCACTGGTAAAGGTTATCTGCTAAACCGAAGCTGTGTGATTGTTCCCTGGTTTTCTAGCCTATGCTATGAAAGTTGAAGGTGTGAAGACTGGTAGAAGTAATAATTCACCATTTAAAAAAAAATCTCTTAAGTTACAGGGTGTTTTTCAGTTGTTTTCATTTCAGTCTCCAAATAAGTCAGGAAGATACACTTTAAGCAAACCCCAAACAAAAGTTTGAGAGTCTGCTGTAAGCTGTTTATATTTAAGAAACTGCCTGGTATTACTAAAAAAAAGCTCAGATATTGCATAAGTTAATGTTAAGTACAAATATTGGTATCAAAGCTCCTGTAATGAAAGATGTTCCACCTCAAATTAATTATTTGAAAGTAGAATGCACTATGCATTTTCTGAGCAGTAAATCTCTACAGTTCATCCAATAAACTGGTAAACTGTTGCAGAAATTGAAGAAATGTAAGTGGGCAAAAAATATTTTGTTTATATGCTTATAATAAACAAAACAAAAACATTCCTCTCTTTTCAGAAACTTTTTCACTAAAAGGACAAAAGAACTCAAACCTGCTGTCCAAAGCGCTCCTGGTTGGAAGTTGTTTGGAAAAGTCCCACCCAGGGAAAACCTTCCAAAAGATTCCAAAATTATTCAGCAGGTGAGTAAACATCTCACATCTCTAGGTACGAAAATTGTAAAAATAACACTCAGGTACTGCATTTCTCTGCTGTTATATCCACATTGGTGTTAAATGACCACAGGGTACTCTGAGAACACTCTTTTGGGGGCTTTGTTTAAATAATAGTAATTACTAAGGAATTTGAGTTTTATGATTAGCTTGTACATTCTTCAGTATGTCTCAGTACTTATACAAAGTACTTACAAAAAGGTGGTACATGTTCAAAAAGCATTGAAGCTGTTTTTGTCAAGACATTAGAACTTGTATTAATTTCCCATAAAATTTTGTCTTATTGAACATGGTACGCTGCAGTCTGACTCATTTTTACATAGTCATCTTTGCCTGGAAGATCCTATGTAGGTAACTTGTGACAAATTGTTTAGAATTCTGAAACATGTTATCTTCATTAATTTGAAATTGTATCTCACTCAAGATACTTTGTTGCAAAATAATATTGTAAATTGAACTTACTTTGGAGCTACTGGGATTCTTCACAAAGATACCTCTGATTTCCTTCCTCTGTCACAAAGTTGCACTTTCATGTATTTGTTCCTGTGGAGTCTGTCTGTGATAAAGTATTACTAAAATGTCAGTCTTCAAAGGTGAGCAATTGGTAATGTATCGTTAACGTAATGTTAGCATGCAAACCTGAAGCTGAAAGTTTAGTTGACATAAGAAATATGAATGTCCCCTCTGTTGGTTAAAACAGTAACTTGAATCTCTTGAGAGCTGATTTCTATTTCCTTTCTTAAATTCCAAATAAGCTGATGTGTTTGGCAGGTGCAAATGGCTGTGAATGACGCAGTGTTCAGTTATCTTCTAGAAAGAGCTTTGTGGCAGAGAGGGCCTTTCAGGAGCAACTAACGTGAAAAACAAGTGGGTCTTTTTGAAGGAATTCAATGCAATGGGATTTGTGACTCAATAAAATGTTGCAAGAAAATGATGAGATTACAGAAAGTGCAGTCTTGTGCATTGAAACTACGTGACCTTTAAAGTTTCCTTCCAACCCAAATCATTCTATGGTTTATACTGTGATGTAAACTGAATGCTTCTTGTACATTTTGAAATACAATTTTCTTTTTTAAATGGTTTTCCTCCTTGGGTAGGGGAGGGCAAGCATTCTTGGTCTGTTTACAGGTGGGTGCTGTTGGCCTTGTGCTGTGAAAATACTGTGGTAAAATCCAGGTGTCTCTTCCATCCTGAGAAATGGAGAATCTGCACAATGCAACCTGTCATCTGCTTATTGTTTTGTAGTAATGAAAATGTTTGTTCTGGAGACCATGTTATAATAGAATGGTTTGGGTTGGAAGGGAGTTCTACTCTCCCCGCTATGGGCAGACACCTTCCAATAGACCAGGTTGCTCAAAGTCTCATCCAACCTGACTTTGAACACTTCCAGGGATGGGGCATCCACAACTTTCCTGGACAACCTGTTGAAGATAATGATCTGAAGAAATAGTCCTGCTTTCCTATTCTGTTGTCCCTCAGTGATTGTGTTTGTTTTAAGCTGTACTGTTCCCGTTTTTTTAACTTCTCCAAAGTGTCAGAAAAGCAAATGTATTACAACAATGTATTATCTTTAACCATAATTGAGTTGCTCCTAGTCATGTGGTTTGTGCTATAATGTTTGCCAGATTAGACTCACTGTTGGATTTATGTAATCTTGAGTAAAGTGTCAGTAATAGCTAATACTTTTAGCTTTCTATTTTGCTAAAGCATGCGTGATCTGTAGACAAAGCCTCATGAGCTAAGAGATACAGTTACCAAAGGGGAACCAGCTTGACAGTATGCTCTGCACACAGAGCTACATACCTAAGGAAATTTGATCTTAAATTAAGAAATGACCCTTATGTCTCCACAGTTAGCATATGTCAAATGTCTTGCATGTGTGTTTAAAATTTACTATATAGCTCCTTGTGCACATGCCTTTGAAGAAAAGCTGATGGTTTCTCTTCTCAAAAAATGTTAAAATTTGCTAAGCTGGTGATGGGTTGGAATGAATATAGGCACACTTGGTTATTAAAGATATTGGGGAATAGCATCTTCACTTTCAAATGGCTGACTGTAGTCTCTAGACTAATTCCTCATTAGGCAGGAGATGTGAGTGAAAAGAATATAAGGCCTTCAAGAAGTTGATAAAATATGATGAAAATGTGTTTTGTTCATATGCAATTCTGTGAACCTGTCAGGCTACTTCATAACCTACATGGAGTGTCTCTCCAAACTTGCACTTCAACTTTCTAAATTAGAGTGGAGGGATCAAATGCAATCTGAAACAGAAACGCTGCATTTTTCCCCAATTTTTCTAGCTCTCTGTGGTCAGAACCATGGTTACTTCTTGTTAGCCAGCTTTTGTACAATGAACCTTAGGTGTAAGACTACAAGACCGTAGGCAAGCTGCCTGTGAGGGGGTTTATGATAGTTTATTATTAACCACAAATCTTGCCATTCCTGAACTTTATTTTTCATGGTTGGACATGGTCCTTTCGCTTTACTGATGTCAGTGGCCAGCTTTGGGAGGGTGCAAATAAACCCTTGATTAAGGAAACTCAGTAATGAGTCAGCATCCTGCTTGTAAAAGAGGAGATTTTAAGAAACCCTGTTTGGCAAGAAAAATTAACTCACAACAGGAAAAACTTTGCAATTAATAGGAGGAGGAAGCTTTTGGATAAGGATAATACGTACATAAAAGTTTTATGACAAAGTCATGAAGCATGAAGTATTTTCCTGTTAGTAAAACTAAGAAAAATTGCATCATTGTAGATTTATAGCCAAAAGATTGGTAGGGGCTTATGTGCCCCTTCTCCATCCTGGCTGAAGGAAGCCTCCTTTGTTCTCTTTGTTATGATAAGAATTATGTAGTAAGTTGCTAATTACACTTAAATAAATGCTTGTGGCTTCCAGTCACTGTCTATCAACTAGACACTGCTATATGTGCCTCTCCAGAGAAGTCAGGTAGTGGTTGTAGTATCTTGAATAACCTCCAAGAAAATCTGGAAACTTAATTGCGGATACAGTTTCAGACATTTTTCAGATGACGATGCCAGCCAGCTGTGCTTCCAGAGACTGCCTGATGAATATTATTGTAAATAATTTCTTTGCAAGCGTCTTAGCCCGTGTAGAAGATGATGAATATTTTTGTGGCACAGCAGCCTGCGGGGTTTGCCTGCACAGTCCCCGCAGCTGCGCCGCTTCGGGCGAGATGCGCTCGCTCAAACTGGGTCAGAGGTTGAAAGTTCTTGGCAGCTGCATCTCCGAGCTCGCAGCTGCTGGCACGCTCATCTCTCCTTGGATTTAGAGCTGCCCAAGCAGGATGTGATTGAGGCCAGCTCTTTTGCTGGACATCTCCTTCCTCTGGGCTTCTTTCCTTCACTGTTTCTTTGAAAAGGGAAAACAACTCCCCAGGACTGCAAATGTCAAATGCATTTGATGGTTTTAGGAAGTGTGCCTTTTTTCATGAACTGCAGCTAATAAAACTAGCTATCATAAGAAGCATGTTGTCATTAATGATCAGTTTGGTAAATTCTTTTCAGTCTGTACAGAAACCTGCTTCAAATTAGACTGCTGAGATACTTTAATGCAGAAGCATTTAAAGCAGAAACAGACTTGTGGGCTGATATATAACATTTTGGAATGTATTGACTAAAGTCCAAGTTTGGTTTAAAAATGCAAGCTCAATTTCAGTTTTTGTGCTTACGGTTAAAGAAAAGAGCTTTTAATCTATGATAAAATTTTTTGTGAATATCAAGTCATTAAGTTTAGCTTATTTTATTAAAGCAGGCTTGCATACTTTTCATTAACGTGTTTAAAGCAGTATGGTGGGGTTTTTTCTAATATGCCTGTATTAAAGTATGCAGTTACACATTGCAAAATAACAAAAAAGTAAAACGTACACCAAATTAGCTTTATCAGCAGTTTTAATAATGCTGCTCTCAGTGGCAGCCTTAAATGAAGTGGAAAAAAAGAGCTTATTTTCTACTTAAATCTGCTGCATCATTAAAAGCTTGCAGTGATTTTAGAAATGAGTGCTTATTCAGAAGTGAAGCCATCTTTTCCAATAGCTGTCACCTTGTGTACAAAATGGAAGGTTTTAATCTTAGTCCAGTAAATACTAGCTTTGACTGGTTCACTGTTGTACATCTAACCTCTGAAAATGTGTTGGGGTGGCTCTGAAATCTTTACAAAAAGGAAATGCTTGAGGGCTGAAAAACTTTAGTGTCTTCACTTGCATATTTTTGTGATGTTGTTATCTCCAGTCTGAGATCTAATGGAGAAATTGCAGTCACTGATTCGGCAGAATTCCCGTGGTCTCCCAGGGACAAGGGTTTTCAGAGGCTTCTCTTCAGAGGAACAGATGTGTTTTGAATCAGTTTTCATACGACTCAAACATTCTAGCTTGCAATATTAACTCTTCCCTCCAAACTTGGTTGTTAGAGTTTAAAAGTGCACAAGGCTCTTAATGCTTATAAATATATGTGTTTGTAAACAAACCTAAGGACTGACTATCTCAGAGAAACTGTACAATGCTTCTTCAGAGGAGTGGTTCTTAAGTAGATTGCTATTTAGAGGTATGTTGGCTCACCTTGAGCTACTGCTGGAGAAAAGAGAAAGGCAAGACTTCTGCCTGTTTGCCAGATACAGGGTAGAAACATTGGTAACAAATTGCCTTGAAACAAGGACAGATAATACATAGGGGTATTGGGTCTTGCAAAGAACCTGTAACACCTGAATAACAATTTGTCCTGCCAGAAGCAGTGAGGAGGCTGGGATGGTTTTTTTTGTAGATGCTTAGCAGTTCAGATTCTCAAGACATTTCCCACATGATTCGAGAATCACATGTGTAGTTAATAAAATACCTATTCCAGAGGTAAACCAAAGACATTCCCCAGTGTTTTAGATTTCTTCAGTGATTATCTTGTCAGTAAAATGGTAATGAAACTGGTAGGACCTCAGAGTGACAAATGCTTTCTTATGTTTTGCATAAAGGCCATAAAGTACAGTTCAGCTCCTACTGCCAGAACATCCCCAGTTGCTTTGACAAGGGAAACTTGTTATGGAGAATTTCTTACGATGTCAGTGCTATGTTGGTGGCACAAATGCATCTTCAGGGGAGCACCTTACAGGGGGGATGAGATCAATATTTTGAAAATAAGATGGAGGTATTGAATCTGCTGATATGAATTCTTCTGATTGCTGTTTTTTAAAAACAAACTCTTTGAGGACAACTACAAAGAGTATTGCAGCAACCTTTCTCTTGCTAAGGCTTGAAAAAGAAAGCATAGGCTTTGTATGTATTTTCATTTCTGTTCCTGAGAGTTGCTGTATTTGGAAGAAACAAGTATATAAATTAAGGTAATAAAACTATAGAACTTATTTTACTTGGATTTGGTGGGACATGATATTTTATTTTTTGGTCCGCTGGATTCTCTCTTTGTGGGATCCCTCCCCCTCTATTTGGCCTTTGAATTTTTTTAGCAAAGCATGATACACTGGATTTTTTCTTCTCTTAAAGAACTGAGCGTTTGTGGGTTAAGCAGACATGCTGCTGAGCTTGAGATGCTGAGATAGCAAAATCATCATCTAGGCAGGCTGTATCAAATTCCAGAAGGATAGGTTCAGGTGGTAAATCTGCTGTCTTTCATGGACATTTTTTTAAAGTGTGGGACTGTTGGTTTGTTTTAATATAAACCTTATCCTTCCAAGGCTGGCATGGTACTTCAGTACTGAAAAGGAAAAATGGTATGGCAAGGGAGAAGAAAGCTTTTAAAATGGTATCTATTATTCTGGGGTATGCATGGTATAGAACACTGCAGATATATTCTGTTGAATTAATGATAAAAACCTGATTTTTCTTCTTCCAAGTGCTGTAATTCAATGCTTAAAAGCAGTGAGCTGTGTTTGTCACCTCACTTGCACCCCAACTCTTAGCTTGGCTTATCTTTCTATTATAAAACCAGCTTTGATTTTTGATTGGAAATGTGCAGAGCTGTGGTTGTACGGGGTCTTCTGTAGCTGGGCTTGCTTTTACCTGGTTGCCTTGCTGCTTGAGTGGTGCTTAGAATCTTACTTTTAATGGAAGTGACTGTTTCTCAAAGCCTTACAAATACATCTCAGTTCTCACCAGCTCACCAGAAAGGCTGAGGTGTAGCCCACTTTTGAGCTTTCAGTTTAGAAATACTAATGATAACATGGCAGGGGGAAGCAGGGGACAGTGTTTTGTTTTTCCTTTCCAACAGCTTGTACCTTCCAAGGCTAGTGGTTAAGTAAGACTAATGTCTGTCAGTGGTGTGTACTAGGGAGACACAGGGTGTATCAGGGTCTGCATTTTGTCATGCACCTGGAGAAGCACAGTGGAAAAAATATCCCTTTGGGCGAAGGTGCTGATTACTGAAAATATAAAACATCCATTAAACCAGAAAAACAATCCAGTCAATGTCTGTACAGATCTTGCACAAGTGGGAGGTATTTGTATACGTGTCTTTTGAGGGCTGGGAAAGGAGGAGGGACAGACACATCCATGTTTTTTCAAACATACAAGATAAACACTCTGCATATGAATTAAAATTTTGGCTTGCATGTTGCTATATTGTAATGATCTTTTCCTTCATTTATTCACTAAGGCTTTGCTTCTGTTTTTCTTATTAGGATGACAGTTCTGGCAGTCTTGCGTCAATATCTGCTCTCAGTCTATTAAACACAGGGGTATGAAATTTAATATATACTCTTTTTAGTTGTATTCGATGCCATGCATGGGACTGTGTAGCACTCATTAAAATAGAACAAACATCACATTTTCACAGTAGCATGAATATTTTATGGCACTAACCATCAACTCATTAAAAACCATTAGTAAAACAAACAAATTTCACATGTGAATCTCACTAACAACTTGGAAGTGATAGAGTTTTATTGTTTATATTGCATGTTCTTGAATAGCAAGAAATACGTAATCACAGAGCTTGACAGTAATTTACTTTCTATGTTTGCTGTGCCTCATTACTTAATGGTAAAAGTTGAAAGGCTTGATTTGTAGTATTTTTGAACACCTGATTAAATTTGAAAATTGATATACTAGAATCTTTTTTCTGTCACTAAGCCACACAAGCTATTAACAGTGGCATTTCAGAACTCCAGATGCTTTTAATCACTATTTCCAATGTGAAATGGGAAACCTAGAAAAGCATAGCTATTGAAACTTTTGTTAGATGTTACTTTATCTATTTGCTGTGACTGGGATCCTTCTGAAATTGCACATGCCCTTTACTTTGTGAACTTTTAATGTAATTCTGCACTCTATGTTAAACATGGATAGTACAGATTGGCTTTTTAGTTCTGTGGAACTGTGAAACAGAGCAGTCATGTAACTGCTAGTTGATCCTGATGCCTGTGGTTTGCATTACATGGCCTGGCCACTCTCAGCATGTCTTTATTGGGCCCAGAGCCGGTGGCTGCTCGTAAACAAAAGAAGATAAACTTGATGCACCTTATTAAATATTCAATTGAGGAAAAAATACAGCAAACAAAGAATTGAAGGTGGGTGGCGTTAACTTTGGAAGATTGACCTAGAAACTCTTAAGTGTCTGTTTGGTTGTCCTTTTGTACTGTGTGTAGATCAGTAACTTTTTTCTCCATCAATACATCTGTTCTTTCTATTTCACCTGCAAATTAGGCAAGAATGTACTGTTCCGCCTGTCCTGACAGCATCTGGAATTCTTATTTCTGGGAAAATGTCTAGTTTATGACTCACAGAATTTTTTAGTGACATCTACTCTTGCTGTAAACACTTCTTTGTTTATAATCACCTTGTAGCCAGTCCTAGCTCAGCAATTTTAACATTTAACCTGGAGGCAACGCGCATGCTGATGTAGGATTATGCATTAGCAGAAATTCCTCTTACGTGGATGCTCTTCTAGGTGATTCTATTAATGTTCCTATTCTTGGATGATCAACCTCGATTCAAATGAAGGCATATAATCTTTCTGATGATATATCTAGTTAGCTGTGCAACATCATGAAAATAATCATATAGATGTTTCATAGATCCATCTGCTCCAGTCATGTATGTAGACAGGAGAGAGGTTTAAAACCACTTGCACAATATATGGCAATCCCGATTCTGTTTCCTCAGCAGAAGTCATAGTTAATTGAATAAAATCTGTTTTAGTATCAGACTTAGCATTAGATAGGAGAAAGCACGTTCGAAGAAACTGTCATACACAGGATGTTTAACTGGAGTAGATGCGTTGACATCTACTTTAAATAGAGGCAGTCTGGAAGATAGGGGAAGTTTATTCAGTGTTGCATTCTTTAGTTGCATAAATTCTCTACACATCAGATGCCTTTCTCCTCCAGCATACCTAAAACATAATTGGATGTGTGGTGTTTTGTCTGTATAATTGGTGCTGTGAGAACTTCCACAGTCCTTGTAACCAAAGGCTTTTATGACTCCTTCCCAGGAGTTCAGCTTTTGTTGTTGGATCATAAATAGATCAAACTTAATTCCAGATTCATATTAAATTTTATGGTTGGTATTTACTCCTTTACAGCTGTATAAAAATGTTTGGGCTCTGTAGATGCAAGTTTGTCTTCTAACACTGAATCCCTGTGCTCACACTTAGCTAAATACTTTGTCCTCACAAGCATACCCTACTTCAGGTCTCCTAATGCTTTTGGAATGCTGCAATGCAGCTGGTTTTCCTTTCTGTAAGGTCCTTGGCTTAAGTATTGGAAGAAGAGGCTGTGAGCAGTTACTTATAAATGTTAAACAGAGCAATCCAGTACTGTTTAGAGGTATCTAAAATTGCTCTCAATGGTCTGACTGTCCTTTATGGTACTTCAGCAGAAGGATGACTGAAACTTCAGGTTTGCATGTTTTCCATGTAGATATCAAAAAGGTGCAAGCAATAAAGACCTCTGTGGGTTTTTGTTTGTTTGTTTGTTTTTCATTTAGAACAGCAGGGCATTTTTTTGGTGTTCTTTGCTGTGGTGGTGGGGGTGGGTTTTTTTGGGGTTGGGTTTGTGGGTTTTGGGTGGGGTTTTTTGTTGTTTTGCTTTAAGAAGATACTATTTGAGGTATCTTTATCTTCTTAAACAAATGCAGTTTATAAGCAAAAGACATTTTCCCAGCCCCAGTTACCTGTCTGTAGGTTAATAGGCTTATCTGTATCTCTGCAGGAATAAATACCAGAAATGCAAGTCCTTCCACATAGTGAAGCACTCTTAAGTATATTGTCACAGTGTTTTTCAGGAAAAACATGCTTGTAGCTTTCTAGGTGAATTATTGGCAGTGGATAAGAGGCTGCAGTTCCAGAGTTAGTAAGAAGATAACTGGTTTTGCTTTTTATTAAAGCTGAAATTTGCTTTTCTTTATGTTGGAATTGTGAAGTGTTCTGGAATTTTCAATAAATGCCTGATACATTGCAATAAAGATTTTTTAGAATAACCTTCTCTAAGCTTGTGAGACCGTACATGTGACACTTCCAAAATAATTTTTTACATATACAGGTTTTACATAGTCTTGAATCTTAGCTGTCAACTATTCTGTCTTCTGGCACATGCCCTGCATGTTAAGCATTTGACAAGACATTTGACTTTAAACTGTATTTTTACCTTGTTATGGGAGAGTATTAGCTCACGTCTTTCAAAGTGAAATTTTATGTCAGCTCAAGCTTTTTAGATTCTGCATCAAATGCACCATTAAGGATATTGGATTCTTTACATTTAGTCATACAAAGTATTCCAGAAAAAAAATTGATACTTTATTTGCACAAGTTCTCCACATATCTGATGATTGTGGGATCTAATCTTCAGATAAGTCTCGTAGAGCACAGGCTTCTTGAGGAAAAAGCCTCTTCCTTTGGAAGGTTCTGATACTTTGGAATGTATTTCAATTTGGGGAATGTGCAGCCATGACAGTTTGAGCCTGAGGCTATTTTGGTCTCTGTTTTGACTCTTTCTAGTAAAATTTATAGTTTTCCTTCTCTGCCCATGGGATCTCTATTTACAAAACCCAACTGTTCATGATGTGTACTGACTTTCAGAAAGACAGTTGGATGATGAATTCTGCCTTTTGTGAAAATCTCTGTTGAAGAATTTTTAATTTTTGAATTTTTTCCTTTCTCTGTTGCTTTGGAAATAGTGTCAGTTCTTAGCACAGGTGATAGCTGGAAGCACTAGCATTGTTTACATGTATTGCTTGTATTAAAAGAGGTAAGAGTGGCTTCGTTCTGATGTACACCTTGCAGTGGTTTTTTTTTGCCTTTTTTTCCTTTTTTTTAAACTTACATACAAGTTAGATATATAGGGATGTTGAAGAGGCTGATTTTGTGGCTCTTGTTACAAAGGAGAATATGAAAGTGAATCAGAACTTCTACCAAGAACAGGAGGGATGGCATTGATACTGTACTGCAGCCTGGATGCTGATCTCTGGGTGTTATCACAGGATACATTCCTAATTTACAAATGTACTGGAGTGTCCTGAGGTATACAGCATGACAGGAGTACTGATGTTGTTTCTGTTTTTAAGTGGAATGAAAAAAATTTAGGCTTGAGAATATGTGTATTCATTCATATTCTCATTGATTTTTTTATTTTTCTTGCGCTTGTGTGAATTACAACAGAACTCTACCAGTTCTTTGTCCAGTTGTTCAAGGTACTTGTTTGAATGTGCTGAGTGGTGTTGATGCATATTATTCCATTAATTTGGTAGTACATTTTTATTTACAGGAGCTAAAAAGAAGGGTATGTGAGATTTGAGGTTTTCATCTGGCTCTGTTTAGGATTTTTTCTAAAGATTGTGTCATATTTCTGTTTTGGTGAGTTGCTGTTGTGGTAAAAGGATTAGAATTCTTTCTTCCTCAGAATCTTGTGTGTATTGAAGGCAGTTAAATATTTCTTTCTAAGTAGATTGCATGTTTTAACCTCGGAGAAAGGAAATTACATGAAACAGACTTGTAATGATAAGTACTGGTATATTATCACTGAGTGTACTGTAGGTGGTTCTGGTTCCTGTGGGTGTGATGATGTTGCTAAAGGCCTCAGGAATGAGAGGTATGTTGGATCTTAAGGGGGGCTAGAATCAAGAGGAAGAAATTGGGAGAGACAAATGTTCTTGATTAGTGGTCTTTGTTGTTAGTGGTGGGTTTTTTTGTTGTCAACTTCACATATTATTTAAATATACTTGTGCACTAGCTAGGCTGGGAAGATTATGCAGATTGCTTTACTACCTGATCCTGGGATGCTTAGTTGTAATATTGAACTAGAATAGATCAAAGATTAAGTTGATACAAGAAACTGCTTTCTCATTCATCTTAGCAGTTCTGGAAAGCTGCACTGTTGCTATCAGCAATTTCAACTTGTAGTGTTTGCTGCTTGCTGTCTTATTAAGTAATGTTAAAATATTTAATATGACATTATTTATGCATTAAGTAATATAATGCTTACTAATTTGGAGTGAGGCTGAAAGTTGAAATTTAATTTTTATCAATAATGTTGTTTAGGAATATGAAGCACGGACAGGAAGAATGTATAAACCTCCACCCCCATCAGCAAGACGTAAAAATATTGGATTTGAACCACTTTCAACTACTGCTTTGATTCTGGAGGATCGACCAGCGTAAGTACAATTCTGCTGTGCAACTGAAGGACTGAATACATTAGATACATTTTAGACACGTTTCTGATGAGCTCAAAATCACACGTCTTATGTGAAAGAATCATTGGGTTATTCTGTCTCACATAATAGCCTAACAAATACTTCCAGAAGAACCTTTAAGTATATCACAGTCTATATGAGGAATTCTTTCTACTGTAATGGAGGCACCAGTCTGTTATCTACTGTATCACAGCTGTCTGTGGCCATGCTCTGGGCATCCTCAAAGTCTTCAGGAATTTTTTTGATTGATTAAAAAAAAAATTAGGTAGGTAATACCTAAAAGTGCACCTGAAGGCAAGGAAACAACAGATGAAGACATAACAAAACCCACATTAAGTATAAATAAGAATAGTAATGAAAAATGGGTAATAAATTAGTCAGTGTTTTCAGCTATACGGTCTTCAGCAATTTGAAGAAAAGAGAAAGGACTTGCTGACTAGGAACACAAGCTTGATGAAAACAAATGGAGCAACACTTTCAAACTGCACCATGAAAAAGCGTGTGATGGCACTGTTAAATGTTTGCTCCAGTCACTTCCAATTAGGAAATGGAAATTAGAACATATTACTGTTTTTTTCAATATTCTCTCTAGAGGTATATAAGCTCATTCTGTGTTAAGACAAAAATATCCTGAACAGAATTATGGATTGCTATGAGTATTTGTTTTCATGAATGCATTATTTCTTTTACTGTATGGTAGAGAGTAAGATATGCAATAACTGGATTGCTGATGTTTTTGTTTACTTTCATAGTATTACAATTCACAAGCTAGGATAAATATGCTTTTACAAATGACACTTGTTTCAAACTGGAGCGCCATCCCAAGCTTGTAATGTGTTGCCACAGTCTAACCTTTGAAAATACATTCTGCTCTCACTTTCGTTGAAAATATTAATAAGTGATGTTGCCTGCTTGTGTGAGAGGAGACAGAAAACTTTTTTAATAATAAAATGACAGAACTGTTTTCTATTTATTTTGGACCAAATTAGACTAGAGATTGGGTAAGGCTGAGAGGCTGAGACCAAACATTGCGTTCTAACTTGCTTTGAAGTGAGTCTACTTGGTCAAGAGGAAGTGTGTTTGGCAATTAGGGGATCATTATGCAGCCAAAAAACAACCACATTCTCATCTGGTGAACTTTTAGACTGCACCAAGCTTCCTTAGCTTTAGCTCTGATATCAGTTGTGATCTATCCTTTCTTCCTTTGGGAAACCTAACATCTTTTGTGAGAGTTCTAAAGGGTCAACTACAATGAATAAAAACCTTTACCTTTTATTGAAAATATGTCATCATAGATTTCATATGAACAACTGGAGTATCAATGGGCAGGTATATTTAATGATTAAAATACACATGGGCAGAAATGCATTGGAATAAGTAATTATATGGTACATCAGCATTTCCCTTTTGTCACTTCATTTGAGCATCACTCCAGGCGTTCAACAAATTTAATAACCTCACTTTGGGGGAATCTCTAGGAGAACTAAAAAACAGGAGCAGCAAACATCTAGTAGTTCTCTACAGCTGTTACCGGAACACTGGCAGCGTGATAACCCCAGAACTCACCTTAGAGAGAAACCAAATTTAAACCTGTTCTGAAATGGTCCAGAATGTCATTTGTGTGTATTGAATTCAGGAACAACTTGTTTTCAGAAATCTTCCTGCCAAATCAGTGGAGGAGGCTTTACGTCATCGACAAGAATACGACGAGATGGTGGCAGAAGCAAAAAAACGAGGTATGTTAACTGTTAATAATCACTGTAATTCCTCTCAACTCTGCAGCAAAAATAAAGTAAATCCTGGCTTGTAGGCAGGTGGATACATTAAAGAACCTCTTGTTTAATATCTGGGTTATTCTCTGGTGCATAGGGGCATGCAGTTTAAAACAGAAGTCAGTTATCAAATTGTTATTCTGCTACAATGAATGAAGCTAGGTTCTGAATGCAACTTAACCTTTCATTTACTTTTTAAGGGAAAACTTACTTTTTTTTTTAAGGTACTTTCATAATGTGGTCACCTAGAAACTTTCTGGGTACTTAGACTCTTTTTTCAAGCTGTGTTGCTGCAGTTGCCACTAAGAGCCAAAGTATAATAAAGCTGACTGCTTAAAGATCTGGTTTCTTAAGAATTTCAGGTCAATTTCAATGTGAAGAGAGATGGAAACTTTGGGGTTATTTCCCAATCAGCTGTACCTGTGTGAACCTTTTTACTCCCACTAGACATGATTAATTTAAAAAACAGATCTGTAGCTCCTGGTACTGTGTCAATCTATGAATAGTTGTTGAAATAGTTGTTTTGTAGTCTTGTGCCTAGTATTCAGGGAATAAGCTATTTTAAGAACCTGTGCTGCACGTTTTACCTGGGCTGTTGTCAGAGATACAAGCTTCTGAACTGATTGATCCTCTATGGATCCGTGGCAGCATACTTTGAAAGATGCAATAAGAAATCCAAGGCATTTGACAATGCATTTCACTCTGCTCTTGTGATGTGTATCTTGTAAGTTGTGGTCTGTGATCTGTGTTCTTTGGTAACAGCATCTTTGGAGGTTCAGCCATGTGTAGTGTTTTCATGTGTGTGCCCTGGTTTATTAACTGTCGCTACACACCCAAAGCTTCAATAAAAACTTGAAGAAGCTGCTCAGCCATATCTGTTTACCAGGGAGGGCATGTTTACTCTCTTGATGTGACTAATGCATGCTTAAATAGAAAATGTCTCACAATTTCACAGTGATTCTAAGTGATGTCAGGAGAGCACTGCTCTGTCCTTCTTTTAGCCTTTTTAATAAGAGGAATCTACAAATGATCCTTTTTAACAGAAGGCAGGACATTGTTCTCTTGTTCAGCATTGTGACTTTGTCTTAGGTCTTTAGGTCCTGTTTCCAGAAAAGAAAATACAGAACCCTTCTAGGTGGAAGCTTCAGTAAAATTTGAATAATTTTAAAATGGATGTAGAATTGCACTTTTAAATAATAAAATTATCTATAAATATGGCTGATTAGTCTAAGTAATAAATAAGGCTCAGATAGAATATGGTATGAAAATCATGAGAGGAAAAACAGTGCTGATTATGTGCTTGCTTTTTAGTCATCCTGTGCACTGCAGAAGAGAATTCCGAGTTTTCTAGCCTGAATTTTGCTTGTCTAAATCACTGTATTTGAACAACTTAGCTTAAATTAAAAAATGTCCAGAGAAGTACACCTACAATCAAAAGAAACAGTATGTGCAATTGTAATTTACCCTCGATCTTTTAGACATCTAAATACTTGGGTAATAGCTGAATAATTTACCTAATAATTTGTATACACTAATACAGAATTATTAACATGTTATGCCTAACAGAAATTAAAGAAGCACATAAAAGGAAAAAAATAATGAGAGAGCGTTTCAAGCAAGAAGAGAATATCGCTAGTGCTATGGTGATTTGGGTCAATGAAATACTACCTAACTGGGAAGGCATGTAAGTAAAGTTCTACTGTGTAAATGAGGCAAGCGTGGCTTGTTTCTCCTCTGGAAACTGAGGACCCACATTACCTTATTTTCCTTTTCTGTGTTGTCAAGAAGTCAGTTTTTGTTGCCATGATATAGTGTGAGGTCATTACAGAGCAACATGAAATGTGCTTTCTGGGAGCTGAATGTTTGAGGGTTTTTAATGGGGTTTTAGCGTAAGCAGAGATCCTTGAGTACTGATTTGGTAAATAGTGTGTTATTTTGCTTGTAAATTGCCGAGTGATTTTAGAAAACAAGATGTGCATTATGGGCCTTTTTTTTTTTCTTTCTTCTCCCTGCTTCCATGTATTAGGCGTGCTACCCGAAGAGTTCGAGAGCTGTGGTGGCAGGGATTGCCCCCAAGTGTACGTGGGAAGGTTTGGAGTCTAGCTGTGGGAAATGAATTAAACATCACTCCTGGTATGTTCCTAACAGATCACGTGTTAATGCTAAATTAAGTTGGTTATCTTCAAAGAAAAATGTAAACTTTTGTTAAAAAAAAATATAAATCAGGGTATATTTCGTTCTGAAGAAATGTATTTTGCAAGGTTAGGAACAGTTGTGTTTTACAATTGGACATTGTAGCCTCATAAATTATGAAAACAAGGTTCAAAACCTGGTTACAAAAACATTTAGTATTATAAGAATTAAGGTGGTGCTTCCCCCCAGAAAAAAATTTTTATGTTTAACATTGAGAATTTGTAGCTTTGCTTTCTTAAGGGAGTGAAAAGGGGAATTGCTTTATTTCATAACTAATGAGTGATGAATTGTAAGCATTTTATTCACAAAAATAGAAATCTGAATTATGTAAGGCATGATTTCCCTGTCATAATTAGCATGTTCACCACAGCAGAAAGCGCAATACAGTGCACACTATAAATAGTGGTAAGCATCTAATAGATTCTTCTCCTGCCCTCAGTGACAAAACCAAGTAACCAAACCCAAGAATACTTAGCATGCTTTTATCTTGGATGGGTGCTTTTCTTACTACGTCCTTTTTGGTTATTGGTTTCGTTTTGCTTTCTTGCAGAACTTTATGAAATCTTCTTGTCGAGAGCTAAGGAACGATGGAAAAGCTTCAGTGAGACAAGTTCTGAGAATGACATAGAAGGTGAGATCTCCTGAGTGCTCAGCAACCTCCGATTCACTTTTACAAACCTAGGGAGTCTCACAAGTTCCTCTGCAACTGCAGCATTACGAATACTTGTTAAAAAGTTCTCTGAGTCATTCCCTGCTTAAATGTTTGCTGTCTTATAACAAGTCAGTGAGTGAGGGGCTTGGCAGTACTTATTGTATCAATAAAAGACACATTAAAATAGCGCATGTGCTACTTTAAAATTAATGTTTTCCTCTGAAATATCAAGACTCAGCTCTCATGAAAATGTTTGATGAAATACAAAAAGAAGAAATAGGAAACTGAATTACAATACATGCTCTTGCTTAGCTCTCCGTAGATGGGTTCTCCTTAGTTGGTATTCCTTCCACGATTATGGAAAAGAAAAAAATATCCTCTATTTTTTGGTTCTGAAACTGAGAGGTGAAAAATATAAAACATGACACATTTCAGATCCCACTTGTATTTCCTTGCCTGCCCAGATGGCCTTTCCTCCCAAATCTATTAAGTGGGGATGTTAGCACTCTTGTGTGTAGAATGCAGTTTTTTCACTGACATATTGCTGTCTCCTGTGGATGTTCTTTCTGTTAAAAATAGTATCAGTGATGTTTTTAACGTTGGATGTATCCTTATAAAGGTTAACTCCTTGTGCTGTTGATAGATATTTTTTAAAATGCTGCCCTGGGATAGTGTCTTTTCCATTACTTTAGTTGTTTGCACTTGCCATAGCCAGTTTGACTGTAAATTATTCAGGTCTTCCATAGGGATATCTCTGTGGCTCGTTTGAAGGTTGTCTTGAGACAAACAATTTATAAAAAATTCTGTGTATACATGGCTGCAAATATGCTTATCCTTGGAAAACATGTTTGCAATGCCCCTTGGTCTGTGGGGTGGTGGTTTGCTTGTTTTGTTGTGGGGATGTGGGCTGTCTGTGGGGGAAAGCTTAGGTAATCTGTTTTTTTTGGAAAGGTAATAGTTCTGGATGGGAATGAAGGGAGAAAGGGCTGTTTTAATTGTGCCAGGTGTCCTGGGAAATGTAGTAATAAGGGAAAACTTGAGAGTGATAGAATTTTCATCTCTGGTTGAAAAGCAAGCAAGCTGACAGTGCTTACTACTAATCTTTGGTATCAAAGTCTGGAAGATGAACTATTATACATTTAGGAAGACTGGAATGAAATGCTGCTTTCCAGGCTTCAGCAGAGCAGGTTCCGTTTAGCCTGTTCATCAAATTGTCATCTTCTGTTTTCCGTTCGGCTCTTGTCTGATTTAAGCCCTCTGAAAGAGCTTTTTCCCCAGGTGCTACCTGTCTTTTTCCCCACATTATCACTAGTGTTTGTACCATGTCCCGATGGCCTATGGAGAGGATTGGACAGACATAATTCAAGGGCCAGCAGAATTTCTTCTGGAGGTTCTTGAGTGAATGCTGCCTTCTTTGTCTTTATGTGCCTGCATGAGTTTTGTTCTGAAGTTTGTAGAATTTATCAGCTTTAATAAGTGTTGGTTTTGCTTGCAGATGCAGGTGCATCTGTTGCTGATCGTGAGGCCAGTCTGGAGCTAATTAAGTTGGATATATCACGCACATTTCCATCCCTGTATATTTTCCAGAAGGTGAGATTCCTTTAAATTTAGTTACAACAGCTTTAGAATTCTGAATAGTTAAACCAGAAAAGAAACACTGGCCAATATGGAATAGTTTTTAGAAGCTGTTTGGACTTTTTAAATGTTTTTAATTGAGAATAAAGACTTAATGATGGACTATAAGAGGTTTTTTTCTCCTTGAAAAATTGCATGAGATCCCTATTAATGATTATGAAACTACAGGCAGAAATGAGAATATTCTCACTGCTACAGAAGTCTTGATGCATTCTAGTACACCTTTTCAGGCTTTATGATTTTTGTATCGCTATAATATGTGCACATACATGTATATAAAATAAAATGCAATATTGTAATATGGTAACTTGTGCTACTAAGTATTAAAATATCCATTGTCTCTGAAAAGGAAAGACCAACCTTGGATCTGTACCAGACATCCTCATTTTCCATTATGCACTGATTTCCACTGAATTATTTCATACGATTATTGTTACTTTTCTCTTAACATCTCGAAAGCTTTTGTGGTAATGCTTGGAATAAAAAATGGTATTATTCTAGATGTGAGTAAAGCAACAATTCACTGGCTCATCTTAAAATATCAGCTTGTTCATTTCCTATACTTTTAATACGATTTTGAAAATAGTTTTTTTCTCCTTCCACTCTCTCCTCTTATTAGGGTGGTCCTTATCATGATCTCCTGCACAGTGTTTTAGGAGCATATACATGTTACAGACCAGACGTGGGATATGTAAGTATTTGATGTAAAATATTTATAACCTAGCAAATAAGCTTAAGATGTCATGTATTAAAGTATATTAAATAAATAGGTTTTCTAAACTTTATGCTATTAGCACTTAAAAAAATAAACTTTGGCAGTTATTTCATCGCAGTCACAATGGTGGTAGTTCTTAGAGATAATGAAATAGCTGAAAATGTACTGAATGTCAGTGATGAGTGTATAATCTGGATTGCATGGAAAATTTTAAATGGATGTGTTCACAAGGCATTATAGTTCTGACAGAGTATCCACAGGAAAAAACCCCGAAAGACGTTAGTTAGACTTCCAGTTAGCACTTCACTTGTTCTCACTGTTGCTTCCACTGTTGCCATTTCCATAGCGATACTCTCTGCTTCACTACTGCGCATCCTAAAATCCAGAAACTCCTCCCTGGTGTCTTGCTGACACAGTATAATCACTCCCTCTGAGTTCAGTGAAGATAAGACAGTTTTCAGCAAACATTACTGTGTTTAAAAACAAGCAAAAAAACCCTGTAAAAAAAACCTGTCAAAAACTCCTGAACAAACTAACTAAACCTAACATCTCTCTGAATGGTGTCAACTTACAGAAGCATTTCAATAATCAACAATAATGAAGAGAAGGGGTTTTTTTCTTCTTTGTTCCTGGGGGTATCTAGGAACATCTTTCACAAGCTCTAATGCTTCGGGGCTCAAAAACACTTTAAAAGTTTTAAGTCTCATCCATGCAACAAAGCATTAGTTAGCACAGGGTGTGTCTTCCTCTCCAAATCAGATATGCTTGGGACGCTGCATAAATAACTAGTCGGTTTTTCATGTTCAAATGTTTTTAGGCCTGAATTCTGTCATCTGTGACCTCATTTTTGGAGACTCTCCCATATCTTTTAAGTGAGATTACAAACTCTGCAGGTTCTGAGGCTGCTTGTTCCCAGGGTGGAGTTTCAAAAGGCAAATAAGTAATTTTTCATGGATAAGTCTTATCTTTTTCATTAGAAATACAGCTAGTTTCGATATTTCTCATCACACTTTTTAGATGTTAATATGGCAGTAAATGTAATGTAATCTTATTTCCACACCTATTTATCCCCCAGAAATGAAAAGCTGATAGACTATTTCTGATGCATTTCAGTACTCTTTTCCCTAGTTGCTTAAAATGCTGAGTGCATTTTTAATGAGAAGCAGGCAGCATGAATGTTTAGAGACAGTGGAATAAAGATGATTGCAATGGAAATTGGTAAAATTATTGTTAGCATAATGGGTATTCAGATCATCACTTAACTGCAAGAATCATGCTCTTCAGTTTTATTGCAGGCTAAAGTGGTTTTGGGAGAGTAATGGTGGAAAAATGTAAACTTGGATTGCAGCTAACCACCTAGAAGTAATTCTATATATGTGAAAAAATACAGTTTGGCAAGTGGAAAGACATGTATTGACTGTTCTGAAACAGAATTTTGTCTCAGTTCCAGTGTATCTGTCTGGGTCTAAACTGTCCCATATGTGAAGTTTTTCTCCATGACTGCTTTTCTCATGGTTTAACAATGAACTTGAGGCCAGGTTTTGTCTCTCATGAGCTCTGCATTCACCCTGTGTGGTTTTAACTTTCTTGTATTTCAAGTCATGAGGACTTGTGGTCATGAGACCTCCCAGAGCGTCTGAACTGCTGAAATCAAATTGATAGCATGCATAAAAATAATTTATCCATGTTGTTTCTATTCATCTGGAAATGTTATGCAATGGTATTTGATAAATTGCAACAGTAAATATTTCCATTTCCAAAGATGTAAGATGTACTGAACCTACTCACCTATATTTGCCTGATGCTTTTCCCACTTGAAGGTACAAGGGATGTCCTTCATTGCTGCTGTGCTCATTCTCAATCTGGAAGAGGCAGATGCTTTCATTGCCTTTGCTAACCTTCTAAACAAGCCATGCCAGCTGGCCTTTTTCCGTGTGGATCACAGCATGGTATGCACAGAGTTTTCTGGTTTTGAACCGTAGCGTTCTTTTGACTTGAAGCACAGTTGTTTTATTGATGACTTCATTTTATCCTATTGAGTAATGGAGAACTTTAACCTGTGATTACAAAACTGAGAGTATCAGATACTAATCCATAAAACTCATTCTCATTTTTTGATTTATCCTCTAGAAACATTTAATCATTTTACTTATCCTAAGGAGTCACATTGTGCTGACATCCTCAGTTCTTGGTCGGGTTTGTGTTGGTTTACAACTAAACATTCTTTTGATGACTGCTTATGATGTGCTTTACTATCTCCACAGATGCTGAAATACTTCGCAGCCTTTGAAGTATTTTTTGAAGAAAATCTTCCTAAACT
The DNA here is from genome assembly GCA_013400235.1 of Oriolus oriolus. Classification (NCBI taxonomy): domain Eukaryota; kingdom Metazoa; phylum Chordata; class Aves; order Passeriformes; family Corvidae; genus Oriolus; species Oriolus oriolus. The sequence continues at coordinate 1,052,650 of VXBT01011130.1, forward strand.
GTTTCTTCATTTCAAATCATACAGTCTTACTCCAGACATATATTTGATAGACTGGTGAGTTCATAGAACATAAAAAACCTAACCTTAAAACTGTTGGAACACTGTCTATTTTGCTATTGGTTTTTCAGCACTAGAAATAATGCATTAAAAGGCATTCAGTAGGTCTTGTGAAATCATGATGAACTGTTATGTGTAACTGCAGTTCCTCTGGCAGGCTTCAAGCTTTATTAAAAGGGATGTATTCAGTTAAGAAATGAGACAAACAGGAGTCTTCTGTGTTCATTTTCTTGTTGCTGCAGTTGGGTGACATAAGTAGGGGAGAGGAGGCTACCACAGCATAGTAGTATGGTGTACTGAGATTGTAAGTGACTTGATGAAATGAGCGATGAGTGACTGATGTAATGAGGTACTGAAGGAAGTATAACTATAGGAATAGAGACTTTAAAGCAGAGGAAGGATGAAATTTAAGACCTGGTTTGGGAAGGGATAAAATTGAAAATACAGTGAACAGTTTGAAGTAACAAATGTTCTAAAGCACAGAGTAGCAAGCTATGTTGTTTGTAATGGAAGGTAGTACTGCAGGCACCCTTGTAGTGTGGTAGTGCTGTCAAAGACAGAATATCTGTTTGTGTGTATAAGGATGAGCTTCATACAGAATTGTTATTAGATTTTTGTGGTTTTAATGTGAATAGAAATTAAAAAATGTATCACAGAAATGTAGCTATTGATTTATCATTAGTATGTTAGTGGGATGCAGTCCTCTATTGAGATGATTTGTGGCTTTAGATTTAGTTTAGGAAACAAATGATGAACAGAGCTGTTAAACAGTATGGCTTAAATGGGAAAGATTAAGTTACACAGTTATGATCTTTGTTGCTTAAGTCCTTATGTGTGTTTTATACTCTGTTCGAGTATGAAGAGATTTGTCACTTATTTAGCCAGAGCTTTCTAAAGGAGATGGCATTCAAATGGAGGATTTCCTGTGGCATAAAAAGAGATGGGTTTCGGAGTACAAGTTCTGATTTAAAAAACTGGAGACTTGTGGATTGTTGAAATAGGGGAAAAATAAGAATGTATGAAATAACTTCTCCTCTGCTTACTCTGAACTAATGTAACTGAGATTTAAAGGAAGTTGTCTTTTCATTTTTCTGAAATAAGTTATAACTGTTCCTATTTGTTTGTTTTTTACTCATTTGTAGGATTTTTACACTCTACAGCAAGTCATTACCACTTGATCTAGCCTGTCGTGTCTGGGATGTTTTCTGTAGAGATGGAGAAGAATTTTTGTTTAGGACAGGATTAGGAATCCTTCGGTTATATGAAGATATTCTCCTACAGATGGACTTTATTCATATAGCACAGTTTCTAACAAAACTTCCAGAAGATATTACATCAGAAAAGCTTTTTAGTTGTATTGCAGCTATTCAGATGCAGAATAGTAACAAAAAATGGGCACAGGTGAGTTGCTTGGAGGTATGTATATATCAATCAAACCAGACATATCAGCACATGAATATATGGGGCACTTCTCTTCATGACTCTTTTATGCTGCTTGTCTGATGCCTGAGCCATGGGCACTTCCTTCCTAGTGTCTCATTCTAGAAATTAATCTCCATGCTAATATTGTGGTGGTTAATATTGATATTATTAAAGCACTGGCAGTTTTTATATTCATTAAATAATTTACTTTTTCAGGTGTTTGCCTCACTGATGAAGGATAACAAAGAAGGGGACAAGAACCATAGCCCAGCACCAAAAAGCTAATGTGGAGGTCAATTGGAAACGTGGAAAACCACTTGATGACAAAGAAGTCTTCACATCACTTCTATGTGGAAAAAGCACTATAGAAAATGTGAAAACGAGATGGAAAAAAGACACAGCTCTCAGTGGAGTAATGAACTGATGAAATCTTCACCCTTTTGCCAGTATTAATTTTTGCCGTGGGAAGATCTGATTTCACACAGAATACTAAAACCTATGAAACTGAGAAGCGGGGAGTTCATACTTAATACTTTAAAAAGAATCAGCTCAATGCAATAAACATTTGTAATAACTTCTGTTGGTACTTTAAAAAAAATTTTTGAGGCATAACTGTTTTTACAAACACCACAAAGGCACTTTTTGGAGGGGATGAGGGAAATGCTAAATCTTAAGGCCCCCAAACTGCTATCCAAACCAAATGCTTTGGTACAAACATTACCTCCAAAACTAAAGATTTGCAAGTATTGAGGACCAAATAAGGTGGTTTGGTGTGTTTATGTGCAAGGTGGTTAAAATTTGGGAAGGGGTATTGTCTTATTTACTTGTTTGGGTTTTTTTAAGTTGCAGCTTCATTCTTCCGTCTGGGCAAATGTAATTAACTCAGGAACTGTAGACGTATTGTGCCCAAATCTAGAGCAAAAAGAATATGAATTTTAAACAGTGGTAAGAACAGGGCTGCTATTTTCACTGTACAGCTTTCAAAGCAAGTGGTGTTTAACGTTTGTTTTGGTGTATTGGTTGTGGAGTAAATGAAGTGGGTATTCTGTGAAAGGATTTTGCCACCCGAAGTCTTATTTTGTTGAGCCATTTCCAGCTAAAAAATACTTGTATGTAATGGTGAACACTAGAAAATGACAAGGCTATCTACGACATTTGTGTTCTCAAAGAAGCAGCCACTTTTAACACTTGGAAATAATGCAGACACAGAATTGTTTTTGAAACTGTCTTTTTATTAGTGTGCAATACTGAAATCCAAAAAGCATCTGGTTTAGTGATACTTAATTCTTTAACATCTTTTAACTGTGAGACATAAGGTCATGCTGTACGTGTTATGGCAAATATTTTCAAACATTTCCTGTTCTTGAAGATGCTGTACAACAACCTGTGGTTGTAGGGGACAGAAATTTAAAATGGATAGCACTGCAGGTGAGGAACACTTGCACTCTCTTGATCCATTTTTTGCTAATATTTAATGTAAATAAATTCCTTACATGTGGGTTTTTGTAACTGGTCCCTCTGAAAATCAAGTAAAAGTTACCATTATGTATTTTTAAGTGCAGGAGGCTTCCAGTTGTCTGGTGTTTTAAAAGCAGAGTCTGCATAATCGGGGTAAAGATTTAGTGTGGTGTAACTTGCATTGCTATCTGGTTTAAAAACTACATATATGCTACTCATAACATTACAATTTGAAATGTAAATGTCAGATTTTTCTTAACTTATGTATTCACTACTTTAATTGGATCCAATTTGTCTTATATTTTTGTGTTATCTTGTACAGTTTTCTTACTTTTCAACTATAAATCTGTATATAACTGTAAATAGAAGGATCAAGCCTTCCTTTAAGACCACTAGTAACAATTCCTGTGTAAATAAAACTTAGAGCAGCTGCGGGCTGATCTTCTTTGCCGTTCCTGTGGCGTTCGCTCCCGGCCGGGCCGCTCCCGGCGGGCGCTGCGGGGCCGGGCTGCGGCGGCAATGGCAGCGCTCGGTCACGGAGCGCGCGTTCGGCCTCCGCCGCCAGGGGCCGCTGTGGCCGGGCCGCGCCATGCGGGGAGCGCTTCCGCCGCCGGGCAGCACGCGCGGGCCGCCGCCATGAAGCCGGTAGGGGCTGTGAGGGGACCGGGCCGGGCGGCGCGGGGAGCGGAGCCCGGGGCTCACGGGAGAACGGGCGGGAGGGGGAGCCGTGGCTGGTAGCGGCCAGTGCTGCCGGGGCTCCAGGAACGGCAGAGCAGTGCGGGCGCTTTGGGTGGGCACCGCTGGGGACCCGGCAAAGCGCAGGCTCGTGTCTCACCCCGAGGCGAACGCTGACCTTTCAGCGCTCTCCCGATAGTCCAGCGTAGAAAAGGAAGGTAAAGTTGAACTGACACAAATTCCGGACTCGCAGATTCACAGAATGTTCTCAGTTGGAAGGGGCCCACAAGGATCATGGAGCCCAACTCTTAAGTGACTGGCCCATATAGGGAACGATCCCACAATCTTGGTGTTACTAGCACCGTGCTCCAACCAACTGAGCTAAAGATTCGAGGAGCCCAGCTACTTGTCCACTTTGTAAAGGGACACATCACCCCTACCAGCGCTTCGATGCCCACTTTCTCTGCACAGCCCTTGCCTTCCCATGCCCCTCATTAGGTGATCCCTGCTGTGTCCGTTCCCATTCCGAGCACCCTTGGGAGTGTTTTGCAGGTTTGGCACAGGCCGCCTCTATTGACCCGCGCCTCCGGGCTTTCCCTGAGGCCGGGGTCTCATGCCCACGGTGCCTCCCCGAGCTCTGGCCCCCGTAACCCTGTTCTGGTGTTCCTCGTGTTGTGAGCCTCGCAGCAGGCAGCCTCGCCAAGTCCCTGCAGCTGCTGGGCAGGGAGAAAGCTCAGCTTGGGGAGGTGTGCTGCAGGAGGGCATTTGCCTGAGGCTGTGGCCTTGGACGTTAAAGTCCCCGAAGTTCCTTATCATGTGCTGGGGAACAGCAGCACCCTGAAAAGAGGGCAGAGTGCTTGGGAGCACACTAAGAACTGTGCCCTAACAAGCTGCGTACTGTACCTTGAGTGTCCACGTGGCTGAAAGTGATGGACATAGGGTTTAGTAATATGTTGTCAGAGAATGTTTCTGTAAAATATTTGTCTTGGTGCTCTCTTCTCAAAGATGTCACACAGTTGTGTAAATTTGAGGCTAACTGATGATACTGTTAGCAGGAAACATATTGTTCAGTCCTGACAGAAATAGGAACTCAGAGTTCTTAAACAGTGAAATAAATTTTATGAAGGCTGTTAACATGTCAGTGACTTGTAGTTTTCTGTTTGTTTTCTAGAGAAAAAACACAAAGCGAGTTCCAAGTTTTCGCAAGTTACTGAGAACTAGTCAAATAAAACTTGACAATAAATTAAAGAATAAACAGTACAAGCAGAAGAGTGCTGCTAAGAAGTATCGTAAAGAACAAAAGAAGCTAAGGGAAGCTGTCAGAGATGCTATTTCTAGAAAGCCTTTTCCATTGGAGGAATGCAAGAAAAAACAAGTTGGTAAGTGTTTGCTTAGGTATGGGGGTTACTGAATATCCTGCTGCTTCCTGTTGTAAAGTTCGAGAAAAATACAGTTCACTTTCTCTATACATAATAAGTACTGTTTGTGTTGAAAGAGAGGGAGACTTGTGAAAAATAGAAAATGTAGCTATTCTGGCACCTAGAACTGTCAGTTAAAGGTGGTAGAAATGTGTTTGCACTGATCATTGTTGGATGTGACAGTAAAGGGGCAGTTTTCTGGGATAACAAAAACCACATGCATAAAGGTGAGTGAGCTCCAGGCTGAAGTAAGGTATAAAATGGTCTCAAAAGTATAGGCAGGGTTAGGTTTTCAAGGGTGACTATACATATGGGATCTTAATCTGTAAACATCATCTTCTAAAATAGTTGGAAAATGGGAAGAAAAAGAGGAAGAAGATGCTCTTCCACTGGACATGATGGATGAAGATGACTTAAAATTAATGGAGGATTTGGCCCAAAAAGCATCCTTTTTAACCAGAGATCTTTCTTCTAAGTGAGTTGTGATGTCTCCTTTTCATACTAATTCAGCCTTGTGTGGTTAATATGTAATTAAAATGTAAAGTCATGCATTTCTCACAAGGTCTCTTTCAGTCTGGTGTTTCTTTGCAGCTCCAGTTTAGTGTTTCCTCAGCCTGTCAGTACTTCAGTATTCATGTATTGATGTGTATCAGTACATTCAGGTGCTCTGCCTGACCTGCAGGATACTGTTTCTGCAGAGTTCCTTCCTGAGAGGTCCCTGGCTGTGAGATGAGTACCATCTGTAAACAGAGTGCTTTTTTCTATGTAGAGTATTCGGGACATTCCGTGGACTATGGACCTTTATACATTTTGCACTTCAAATTGCTGGAAAAAAATAAAAAGGGTTATGTAAGCCGTGTCTGTAAACACATGCAACACCAAAACATTCATAAGTTTGTTACCAGTTTGTGGACCAAGGCATTGGGTAGAGTTCACAGTGACATATGTAGAAAGATAGTGCTCCTAGTTGTAGAATAGTCTTTACAAATGCACTTCTACAGAGCTGTCTGTTTACACGATTGTTGGAAAATCTTAGCTTGCCTTTTTTGATGGATGTGAAAAGACTCTCTAGGCCTAGCTGCTGTAGGGTGGGTTTAATTTGTTAATGTTGATTCTGCTTAGTAATTAATAATTTTGTCTAGTTTTGAAGGAAAGTAGTAAATGGCTTTTTATTTCCAAAGTTGCAGATGTGTTGTATTCTGCTGCATGGTCTCTTGTAGCCACACTGCAAGTTCTTGAATTAGAATAATTTTATTTTAAACCTTCCCCTTTCCCCAAACTAACTGGGTGTGACATAAGTTTAAAGTCTTGCAAAACTCAAAATTTATTGTGTGGTTTGATTTAGAGGTATTTTGCAAAATGTAGTTCTATGTGTCTTACATTCATTATGCCAGAATGTTTTTAGAATGGTAGGAAAACAGTAGAAGTAGTTGCTCTTTTACCTGTTTTACTGTTACAAGCTTTTAGCTCCTTTCATGGTGTTCCCTTAAATTGGAGAACTTGTCTTTTCACTCTGCTTTACTCTGGTCAACTGTAATCTGTCTTAAAAACTTGTCAGATATGACACTATTTACAAATTGTGGGTACATAGTAGCACAGACTAATTACTTACCTTCTTGTACACTTATGTGTAGTTTAGGAGCATACCTGTGGAAGGGTGATACACCACAATGGTTTGCCATTGTCCTTGGAGAGAGGGGTGTGACACAGGCTTTGCCAGTAGGCAGAGTAGAGCAGTGATAGTAATAGTGGTGAAAGCAACCATGGAGTAGGGTAGATAAAAGTGGTCACTGACCCGCTCATTATCACATCCTGGTTAAGCATCACCTGGAAGGCCAAGAGACAGTGAGGGAGAGAGAGGCTGTGGGACATCTTAAGGAAGTCTGGACTGTTTGTCCAGTGAGAGGATCCTAGTCCTGCTGGCTTGCTGGTGGAGTCCTTCATGGCAGGACTCCTTGGGGTGGTTTAATGGGCCTCAGCTCTGCCAGGGCAGCTGCTCTGCTGTGGGGGAGCACAGAAAGGGAGGAAGGACAAGTAAAATAGCACCCTGGCCTGGGTGAGAGGCAGACACTTAACCCAGCTGGTCATACACAGTTCTTGTCTAATTACATGGCTGGTTCATTTAGTTTGCCTCGTATTTTTCAGTGAACCTGTTCACGTCAAAAAACGAAAACATGAAAGTGTGATTGAGAAATACGAGAAGGTGCCAAGACGTTTGCAAACAGAGCCAGAAAAAGAACTCATCCATCTGCTCCCCATTAAAGATAAGACTGGCATTATTCCTCAATCTGTGGAAAAGCCAGGTAAGACACAGATTCTGGAACTGGTATAGTAGCCAAGAAGTAACTAATTTATTCTTTTTAAATTTCACAGTGTTTATTACATGCTTGACACTAGAAACTCTATTTTTGCAGTTGATGTTGCACATGATGAAGAAGAGGACACAGAAGATACGGAGGAAGCAGAGGGTAATAAAACATTACGTTTGCTTTTCATTGTTTTTATTTTCTAAATCACTGACATACCTGAAAAGTACTTTGCTGTTCCCCAAGGAAGTTTGTAATTGAAGTGTATTTGTTCAGGATGTTTTTGAGTATGTTCGTTACCATGTTGCTACCAAAGCATAACCGTTACTCAAAGCTTGCATTCTTACCTGTTGGAATCTCAGGAATGGCTGGCTTCAGATTCTCTTTCTTCAAAATTGTTTTGATTTTTCACCTGGAACTGCTGCTTGCATGAAGTTCCTTTTATCCTTTGTGTTGTCTTTGCTAGTAAGAAGGAAAATATTGGTTTACATAAAGAATATCTGCATGGTTCTATTTTGATTACTCTGAGATCATTTTGAAATGCAGTTCAGGACACAGACTTTTGTAGGCTTTAAGTGTCTGTCTTTGTCTTTAAATTTTTTACTTAAAACAGCAATACCAGGAAACTGAGATTTTGATTTGTAGTTGGCTATCGAGTTAATAGTAATTTTCAAGTCACATTGCTACTTCAGGGTCCTTACTGTCTAAATATAATCTGAAGTTGATGAAGGAGATAACTTGTAGCAAAATAATACTCAGGAAACACTAACAAAACAATTGTCTTTTTAAAAGAAAAAGTGAATGGTGAATAATTTGATACAAGTTGCAGAGCACTGCAGTTTTTTGGCGTGGTTGGGGTAATCTGCTGAGATTGTATGTTCCCACTGTACTCAGAGAACACCATGGGCAGATTCAAAAACGTTTAGTCCACTTCTTTTTGCAAGCAAAAGATTTTGAAGTGGAGCAAAAATTAATCTGTGAGTTAATATAAGCTCTAGCAAAGTCATTCTTAAAGTTTCTTTGACTGTGGAACTTCTTGTGTTACTCTTGTGTGGCCTTACCAGGGTACCCATCTGAAATGCAGTATCTGCATCATGGTATTTGTTAAGTGACTTCCCCTCTTTTCTAACTCTCACATCTGTGCCAGACTTTAATGAGGAACCCCTGCCTATTCTCACTCCTGAGGAAATGGCTGCTCAAAGGAGACAAAAGCTGCAGGAGAGGAAGATTCACATAGCTGCCTTAGCATCTGCTGTTCTCTCAGAGCCAGACAGCAATGTAGGTACATTTACTTAACCGGCATGTACGTGTGTCTGTGTTGTGCACTAAGTCAAGAAATAAAGATATGAAGTGAGCAAACAGTAGCAAAAGCACAAGAACATATGGGTAGAACAAGGAAAAGGCCAGTGCTGTATCACTTCCGTTATTTTCTGTACAAGCTACCGTGTTCCTTAAGTATGACCCTTATGTAAGCTTTGATTTCAGGGTTGTATCTGAAAGTTCTCAATGCTTCAGGATATACTAATAATTTTCTATAATTCTGTGCAAGTTTGTAATAGCAGGATATTTTGAACGTTCCTGAGATTAAAATTTTGTTGGGATATCTATCATTTCATGGCTCTTTGTGCAGTGCTAAGTAGATTCTGAGTAACTGCTGAGTTAACGTACGTTGCGCTTGTCCCTTGGTTAGCAGTTGATCTTCATCTGATGTCTGCCTATTTTCTTCAATCAGATTAAGAAGCTGAAGGAGCTGCGGGCCATGCTGATGGAACAGGATCCTAATGTGGCTGTGATTGTTCGGAAGCTGGTCATGGTGTCTTTGATGGAGATATTCAAAGATATTGCACCTTCATACAAAATTCGGCCTCTGACCGAAGCAGAAAAGGCTACCAAGGTGAAATATCAAATATATTTATAGTGTATGTGAGTAGTTGAGAATTTTTTCAGCTATGTCAAATACTAATACTGGTTTGTTTAATATGAATTGATGGTTTTGAGCAAAGGGGACAAATACACAAATACTTGTGTAAGCTTTGAAGCTGTGACACTTTCAGGAGCAGAGGTTTTTGGTTTGAACCTTTAATTCTTACATACTTCCTTCAATAAGTTGGTGACATGCAGGTGGTAATGGAGGGGAAAAGCAGTGTGTCTGAAAGTAGTAAACCAAACCTTGGTGACTTTCCTCGTAAACCTTGGAATAAGGTCCTGCACTGAAGAGAATTAGAAAGAAAGCAAATTAGGCAATATTGTCACCTAACTGACACTGATTTCTTTGAAATGTGTTCACCAATTTACTAAACAAATGCAGAGTAACTTGTTTTCTGTAGCTTGTTTTTAACCAATTATTTAGCAGGTTTTTGGAGTATAGGTTTAGTGTACTTTAGAGTCATGGTTTTAAAATAACATCTAGTTGATAATGTTACTTCAAACTCTATAAATGAAATAGGCCTAGTTGGAAAAGGCCCTCTGAAGACATCTGTAGAAAAATACAGAAATATTTTATTTTTAATACATTTCTAGGAATGTCTGTCTAGAAGAAAAAACTATTTAGATGTCTGATATTTGTTTTAAAACTTCTTTTTTTTCACCATTGGCTAATTTTAGTATTTAGCTCTCCAAATAAAATCTCATTTCTGTTATGTTTACAGGTTAAAAAAGAGACTCAGAAACTGAGAGAATTTGAAGAAGGCCTTGTAAGCCAGTATAAATTTTACTTGGAAAATCTGGAACAAACAATTAAAGGTACAGTCAACACTTCCCATTTTTTGTAGTAAAGGCAAAATTGTTTGCAGTAGTTTCCCTTGTCTGAATGAATGCTACCTTCTGTTTTCGAGATAGCACTTGCATGAAGTATGCAGGAGAATGCCTGCAATCACTAAAAATTTAAATATTTGTAAGATCACCGTCATTCTGAATGGTAATCACTAAAAATAATATTTTGTGCAGATTGGAAGCAAAGGAAGTTGAAGAAAAGCAATGTCATCTCATTAAAGGCATATAAAGGTCTAGCAGAGGTAGCAGTGAAGTGCCTGTGCGAGCTGCTTGTGGCCCTACCCCACTTCAACTTCCACAATAACATTATTGTTCTCATTGTTCCACTGATGAATGATCCATCTAAAATGGTAAGTGATTTTCTGATTAGTGAAAGAGTTCTTGTTTTACATGAAAAATAATTATTTCTGAGCTTTATTCCACAGTATCCAGATCTTTTGGCTGTATCTTTTCACTATTTTACGGGCTGTGTGCACTTTGTAATTAGTAAATACCATGAGTATTGTCTGTTACCAGCTGTTGTCACGGACTTGGCTTTACGGTACGGTTTGTGTGTTTTGTTTTTCAGATTTCTGAACTGTGTGTTGAGGCAGTTAAGAAGCTCTTTAAACAGGACAAGTTGGGCTATGCTTCACTTGGTGTAGTTAAGGTCATTTCTGGCCTTGTGAGGGGTAGAAATTACGATGTCAGACCTGAGGTAAGAGTCTTTGTGTTGTACCTCACAATATTCTTGTGTCAAAAGTTTCAAAAAATCCAAACGTTAAAGTTACTGCAGCTGCTGGCTACAGACAAGCAGAGTTTCCTCACTCTGTCAGACCACAGACAGTTCAGGATTAGGCTGAGCCAGAGAGTTAGAACGAGAGGCATGGAACAAGGGAAGTAGACTGGGAGGTGGAGATCAGATCCTGCCAGAGATATGGGTTAAGTCAGGCAGGGAGACTTGAAGTGAGAGGCAAATGGAGGAATAGATAGAAATGGACAGTGCTGGAGAAGGAACTGGGGACAGGGATTAAGAGGTACAGGTGTGAAGGAACAGGAGGGAGTAAACAGAAGAACCTTTGACCAGCAAAGCCCGCTAGCTGGAATGGAATTCAGGATTTCTTACCCTTCATTCCTATCAGGTTGTAGATCACCTTTCATTGTATTTATTTTATTTTACAATAGGTGTTAAAAGTATTTCTTCACTTAAGAATTAAGGAAGTAGAATTACAAAAAGATTCCGAAGACATTGCACCAAAGAAAAAGTTCATGACTTACAAAGAGAAAAGAAAAAATCTTTCCAGAATGCAAAGAAAGGTACAACATGTGCTTTCTCATGCTCTGCTTCTGTTACTTCATGTAGCAATTTGTTCCAGCAACGATTGCACATCTGCTGTTGCCATTGTTAACTCTCAGCATCAGTGATCAGTTTTTGCATTGTACTTGAAAATGTATGAGGTTCTACAGGGAATTTAATTATCTTCCTATTTTTTTCCTCTTTCCTGTGTTGATAATGCTTTTGATTTGTTGTTTCTGATAGGGGGGTTACCCTGTAGAATCACAGGGTGACTTAAGCAACTCATCAAGTGTGGAAAATTTGTTCTCTGGGTATCCTTGCAACCTGGATATCCAGACTGGTTGGAAACATTTAATCTGTTGCCTTAAAATCAACTGTATATTTTCAGTGGAAGAAAGCAGAAGAGAAACTGGAACGAGAGCTCCTGGAAGCAGAAGCATCAGAAAGTAAACAAAAGAAACTGAAGTTGGTAAGTGATTGAGAGATTATTTCCCTATTTTTGCAGAGTGGCAGTTCCTAAACTTTTTGTAACTAAGTGTCTTCCCTCCATCCCAATCTGTCAGCATTCCACATCTCTAGATCATGCTGTCAGCTGACAAACACTTTGCCTGTGACAGAGATCTAGGTTTCAGTAAAGCAGGCTCTCAGTTTACCCAGGAAGGCAAACAGTAGCCATTCCTATTCCCTTCTGCTCTCTGCTCAAGAAGGTATTGAATCCATTGGCAAATGTCCTCCAGGTGCCCTGTTCCATAGGACAGTATGTAGTGGGTGTTAGAGCCTCTCAGGGTGGCCTTTAGGCAAAGGAGGAGTGTGGCTGTAGCCAGGAGAGAGTCAGGGGCAGGAGAGCACTTGAGGACTTGCACTTTTCAGCCTAAGAGCAGAGATGGCAGTGCCAGGACTGGTTTGGAAGGCCTGAGTGCAGGCTTGGACAGAGAGAGTTGAGTTCAAGTGAAGTAGAAATGTTTATTTTACATGATTAAGCATTTAATTTTGTTTTCTTTCCTTTAGCACACAGAGACCTTGAATATTGTGTTTGTAACTTACTTCAGGATCTTGAAGAAAGCTCAGAAGTCTCCGCTTTTGCCAGCTGTGCTAGAAGGTCTTGCAAAGTAAGAACTGACTGCCTTCCTTTGTGTGTGTTGGAAAGACATAAAGCACTGAAGAAATTTTTGTCTCTGAAAGGGATTTTAGCAGTGAGAAAATATAGTCCCTGACAAATTAGTTGAAGTTCTATTTCTCTGCTGAAGTTTTCAGCTGTTTCCAAAGACATTTCAATGTGATTTGAAATCTCCCATGGTAGAATTGATGAGGTGCAAACCCCACAGGGTGTGATGTGATTCCATTATTTTGTCTGATTAATTGATGAAGGACACAAACATGTTGTTAATGCTCTAGAAAGGCCATGATTAGCATTTGGGGGCTGAATCATGCTTTCCTGTGAAGATAGTAAATGTTTAGCATTTGATTTAGCCTGCTTTTAAGGTGTGGATCTTGGCAATTCAGAACACTTTGAACTGAATTTACAGATAATGTCTATAGTTTAAAAATGAAAATCTCTTTGGTTCAAGGTTTGCTCATCTCATAAATGTGGAATTTTTTGATGACCTATTGATTGTCCTTCATTCTCTTATTGCATCTGGGGTAAGTTGAGTTTTATTACAGTTTTCTTAAAATTACTTTCTTTTGGGTATTTAATCAGTTTTGTGTTCTTAGGATTTAAGCTATCGTGAGAGTCTTCACTGCATTCTCAGTGCTTTTCATATACTCTCTGGTCAAGGTAAGAGATTTTTAAAAACAAACACTTGTTTAATATTGCCTGATAAATAAATGGAGTAAATGTGTTTATTTGGGATTATGTTAATAGGTGATGTTCTTAACATTGATCCGATGAAATTTTACACACATCTTTACAAGACACTGTTCAGCCTACATGCAGGTAATTCCAGATTCTAATTTTTACTGTTCACCTAGATAATGTTTATTCTGTTCCTTTGCTATCAAAGCCTTTATGTAGCATTAATAAACTACACTTTTTTAAAGATACCTGATTTCTGAAAAGGTTATTGTCTGGTTTAACCTACTTTTTTTTCTCAAGTTGCACATTGCATTACTGCAATGCAAATACTTGAATTATTATTCCAATATGTGGTAACAGGTTCTAATCATGTAATTTCATTAGGAAATGCCAAGTATTTGATGTTGGATAAGCATTTATCCTGTCCTCAGTTTAAATTTTTTTACTTCCTTATAATTACTTCTTTCAGTGGCAATTTAACAATTCTTGTCTTTTTTCTCTAATTCCTTCTCCAATAAAGAAGGAGTACCTGATTTTTCCAATATATTTTAAAAATAATTAAATTTAAATTCTGTTTTCTACAATTTTCTCATATATATTTCTGATTTTTGTAATTATGACATTTTAATTTTCTAATCTAAATTTTCCAGTAATTCTGAGAAGTTGAATAATTGATGAACAAAAGAGATTTATAAAATTTGAAATTAACATAATTTAAATTAACTTCAGAAATGTGGACTCACTATGAATTAAAGATTAAGAATAAACATTCTGCAGTTCTGGATGGGTAAAAGACTGAATCTTTGCACTGTTTAATAATTATAGAAAATGATACAATGAATGCATTTAGAATTGTAACAGTAGCTGTGTTTAATGTTTAGACATTTTTGACGGAACAATTGTTTCCTTAGCAAGGAGCACAGAAACAGTGGTACATTTTTTCTGTTCAAAGCTGGACTATTTTGACCAAAAAAGGGTGGATGCTTAATGTCTGTATCACGAGAGGTGTCTGAGCCTCCCAGCTTTCATGCTGTTCTCAGTTTCCAGTGTCCAGCCTGTAGCAGAGTATCCAGCTGTATGTCCACGAAGTGGTTATTTACTCTTTGTATGAAATTCTGCTTTTGAGGTGGCACCAACGAGGACATCGGGATTGTGCTGCAGTGCCTGGATGTCATGTTTGCCAAGAGGAGAAAGCAAGTCTCCCAGCAGCGAGCTCTTGCTTTCCTAAAGCGACTTTCCATCCTTGCTCTTCACGTGCTTCCAAATTCCAGTGTTGGGATCTTGGCAACAAACAGGGTATTCATGCAAGTAAGTTTTACTTGCTGAAATTTTTAGCTTACTGGCTAAAGGTTATTGAATTTTTTGATAAATTGATTGTATGCAAAACTTTTTAAAGCATCTTTAACAAGAATATGAAAACAGAGTATCCTTAAATGCTGCTGAGACTGAATAATGTGGAATGAATCCTGAAACTGACTTAACCATATTGTAATTGGGTGTGTAATATAAACAACTCAGTTTCTGGGTTATTTTGTGTTGTAGACATTCCCAAAGATGGACCTCTTACTAGACAATGAATCTCAAGGCAGTGGAGTTTATCTCCCAGAATTAGAGGAACCAGAGCATTGCAATGCCCAGAACACAGTGCTGTGGGAGCTGCATCTCCTGCAGGTTCGTGAGTAACTCAGGGATTTGGGAAGTAACAGCAGTAAATAGCTGCTCAGTGTTTAGATGCTTTACAAAACTGGAGAACAGAGGTCTTCAGCCTTGTGTGTCAAGTCTGGGCCCACATGAGCCTATTCCAACAGAGTGGAAGAGGAAGACCAACACAGTGGTATGGAAGGATGAGCTCAAAAAGGGATGTTACACATCCCCTATGATAATACCACAGTGGATCTTACTGCAGGTTGCCTTATTAAATTCCCTTGGAGACTTTTTAAATCTGTTAAGTTCCCTTGCAGTCCAGCCCTTGTTCCGGGAGGAACTGACACCTTAATCTGTCATTCCAGTCAGGGTTTGGAGAGGGCTTCCTCTGCCCTTTCTCCCTGTTTTCTGGGTGTAGGAGTTAGATATCTAACTGTGGAGAGTCATGCTCACAGCATGATATGAGTGAATAAATGCATGACTGGGTGTTCTCATTCACTTAATCCCACAAACTGACTGATTTTGAGGTGCTCGGTTTCTAAACTAAAGGTGGACCTTCCATCTTGTAGAAATGGAAATAAGTATGAGAAACTATAGATAAATACATTATCCCTTACTGTCTGTCCACTGCCTTCTTTCTCCCTTTCTTTCAGAGACATTATCATCCAACAGTACAGAAATTTGCATCTCACCTTATTGCTGGAGCTCCAACTGAAGGCTCAGGAGCTCTTCCACTTGATTTGAGCCAAAGGTGAGTTATCAAAGAGTTCTTTTTTTTCTAAATCGGCCCTGAAAGGAAGCTGTTGCTTATACTATATTAAAGGAATTCCTAAAAATAATTATCTATAAAATTAAGGACTCTGATCTTCAAACTCTCTTTGTTCTTCTGCCAGTACAGAATGTTCGCTGCCTTTTTCTTCTTTTTTTTTTTCTCTTTTGAGACTTGTTGCCAGGCTGTGATAAGGGTAAACATCTCAAAGTGCAGTGTGTTTTCTTCCCCTGGGAACAAAATACCTTCAGCAGCAGCCCTGATCAGAAGATGGATCAGGATCACTGAGCTGGGGCTGTCCAGTGGAAACTAGAACCTGACTTGTGGTGTGAGGTCTGTAGTAGGTTAAAACATGAGAACGGCCATCCAGGCTCAGACTAAGATGTAATTCAGCATCCTGTCTTTGGCAGTGGCTGGCACCTGGTGCCTTGTGAAAAGTAAAACCAGGGCATACGTGTAGGACATGCTCTGAGCAGTGTCCTGGCCTCTGACAGGTTTCAGCCTGGTGGATTTCCTGAACGTGATACCATTTTCTGTTAGTACCTCTCTGTTCATGGAGTTCTTTCCAAAACTGTTCAATGTCCCTTGAATCAGAGCACACATTTTGTGAATGCAGCATTGTTTGGAAAGGGTTCTGTGAGTCCACAGCTCTTTGTGGTAAGATTTGCTTGCTTTTGTTTTGAACCTGGTGCCAGTTTGCTTCATTTAACAGCCCCTGGTTCTTGCTCTGGGAGCTGAAGTGAACAGTCTGCTCCATCACACTCTTTCTGTGCCTCA
Source organism: Oriolus oriolus (assembly GCA_013400235.1). Lineage (NCBI taxonomy): Eukaryota > Metazoa > Chordata > Aves > Passeriformes > Corvidae > Oriolus > Oriolus oriolus. The sequence continues at coordinate 1,069,019 of VXBT01011130.1, forward strand.
TAGGACTTGGCACACCTCAATCATAACACACCTACATCTACTGTCTCTCCTGGATGGAGTGATCCAGCTCAGACAGGAGCTGTTCCATATTTTCCATCAAATTTATTGCATGTTCCTGAACTTTTACTAATTCAAGCATTTCAAGATGAAATTGGAGACTTGGCTGCAGTATTTGAGATGTGGATGATCTATAGATTTACACACTGATGTAACTAATTTCTATTGTGTTCTCTGTTTCTTTTCAACTCCAAGCAGCACTAAAGGCACAATTCCATAGAAGTGTCTGTCATAACAAGAAGATTTTTTTTTTTGTTTAAGTGATAGTGGTCAGCTCAGAGCCTATTTTTATGTAGAGTTGCTTTTTCCAACGCTAAATTTCATTTGCCGTTTTACTGATCATCTCATACAGTCTGACTGCAGTTCTCCACCAGTAGCTCATTCTTATTACTACGAATAACTTGGTATTCTCCAACCCTTTTTTGAGCATGTTGGAAAGCACAGGTCCTGGAAAAGACCTTGTGGAAATCCAGTTTCTTCCTGCCATTGCAAAAACTGACCATAGACTCCTGTCCTCTGTTTCTTGTCTTTTAACCAGTTCTTTTCTGTGATGGTCTCCCATGGATGCTTTTTCATAAAACCCTTTGGTAAGGAACTGTTGGAAATTCTGGCAGATTGTGTCAGCTAGATAATCTTTACCTGCCTTTTCCCCCCACCTTTTTCAAATATATACAGAGCAGAGCTCTGGGAAGACAACAGAACAGTTTTCTTGTCTCCCCCAGTAGAGTTTTAGACACATTTTACTTACTTTGACTCCCATTGTTTCCCAGCCCTTGGCTTCTGATATTTTCCAGGTGATGCTCATTACTCTGAGGAGTTCTCCTAAAGTGTGGTGGAGGGGGAGATTGGGGGGGGGTGTGAGAAGCTGCTCTTGGATTGGTGATAGATCAGCTGATGTTGTATTTATCTAATGCCATTTTTCTTTCATTGTTTATTTACTGTAGGTCTGCTACAGAACTTTTTGAGACATACTGTATGAAGGGAATGACCTTTAATCCTCCTGTTGCATCAGTAACACCCAGAAGAAAGGTACTGTCTCATCTCTCTACGTCCTTTTTTAACCATATGACATGCCAATATAACCTGTATCTGCTGGGTCACTATGCAGGGCCCAGACACTGGCACACTGGGCTTGGCTTCTGGTTTCTGTATTTTTTGCATCAAGTATATTTTTTTAAGTGGCATAAGATAGGACTGAGTATAAGGGAGGAAAAAATAGCTGCATAAATAGTCCTACCTCCCACAGCATCGGTTAACATAGCAAGATAAATATGGTAGCTGTTATTTTGCACTTTGCAGTGGTTCAGTGCAGATTTCTTGGCTCTTTTCTGTAATGATGAACTAATGTTTGTTCAAAAAGCAACAATAAAAAGCCAGCTCTTTCCCCAGGTTGGGTAGTTGCCAAGACAGCCGGGTTTCCAGAGCGATTGATTCAGTGTGTTGAGGGATACTGATCCCTGTTAGTGTCACTAAGTGGAAATTTGAGGGGAACAAAGAGTTAATGTAAAAAGAGGAGACATGGGGGAAGTGTGTTTATATCCTCAGCACTGGATGTCTTCCAGATGCCAGCCTCCATTAAATATCCAGTGAGTGGTGTGTCCTTTAAAAAGTGATAATTTTCCATCTTTCTAATGTAAACATTATAACCTATTAGCCTTGTCAGTGCTCCACTTTGGAACTCAGTAATGTCAGTTGAAGCCTTGAGAGCACAATTTTTTCTTCCATTTTAGAGAAGCACCTTCTGAAAATATGTTTGTACTTAACTTATTCAGTTGTTTTATAATGAGTTATTGATGTGTGTGTCCTGTGAGGGAGTTACATGAGCAGCTTTGACAGAGCAAGGTTGAGAACAGCAGATGGGAGAGAAATTTGGGTCGAATAAGGGAATGCACAAGCTCTTTTAGGTAGCAGAAACAATGGAACAGGAAGATAAAGTGTCCATAGACGGCTATAATGGACCTAACTGGGAAAATTACCTTGGGGTCTTGCCTGCTCTGTGGTTGTTTGGCTCATTTAACAAATTTTGGCAGTATCTAAGTTTTCCCCACTGTGTCCTGTACGTCCTCTGTGTGCCAGGCTGCCAGTCTGTCAGCATTTCCCTGCTCCTGACAGAAGCTCTGAGCTGGAGCCCTGTGCACCACTAAAGAAAGGCTCTCATTTCTCAGTGAGTGCACAAAGTACTTGACTCTGGGAATTTTAAGACTCTCACAGGGAAGTTTAAATCATGTGCATGACAGTCATTCCTCATCTGAGCACCAGGAAAATGCAGGGCTCCAGGTGTGGCTGGAGGCAGAAGGGTCAAGGGATTCCTTTCTGACTCACAAGCTGTGCTGTGAGCATTGTTGCTTTCACTGGCCTTTTGGCCAGAGGTGCTTGATTTATAAAGGTGTGCTCTCACCAAACTGTGCTTGATTTGTATTTATAAGGTGTGTTGAACAGGAGGCAGTGTGTGAACCCCCCCAGAGCTGGAAGCCATGGCTGTGTGTAGTAGGTAATCTTTTAAAGCCCAGCTTACCACAAACCAGAAAACCCTCACCAAACCCTTGAGCTTCTGAAGGCCTGCGTGACGCGGTGCTTGCGTGCGGCCCAGGGAAATGTACTGCGGGCCAGGCAGGAGTGAGCTGCCAGTTCCACACGTCTGGTCTGGATGACCGGGACCACGGGAGAGCAGCCAGACTGCTGACTCAGTTATGCATGGAAAACGTGGCTTTGCTTAGTAATACAACTCATATTTTGTAATTTTCAGGATACCTTCTCACAAATGGATTCATTTGTAGATGAAGAACTAAACAAACAGCTTCAACAACACATCAGTGAGACTGTTGCTCACAAACCATTGGATTTTGCTAAGCACTTGAAGGAATCATCCTTGGCATAGATGTACCTATCAATCAAGTTCACTTGGCTTCTTAATTACGGAGAAAGATTGGCTGAAAGAAATCACCACTCATCATAAAAGGAATACAAGTAGGCTTTTGTGTGAATAGAGAAACACACAAAAATGTAACAGGAGTTTTTCACACAGTTACAAGCCTGTCCCCCTAACCACCAAGCCCATGTTCAGGGGGCTGGGGAATCAGAGTGGACTGTCACGTCAGTATTGTAAAAAGATACCAACCAAAGTAATTTAATAACTGTTTGCAACCATGCATAATTGTATTTTTGTTTATGTATTTTTTATATAACAGAATATAGACATGTGTTTCTGGGAACTCACTGGGTTGTGTTGATAACTTAATAAATATTTTGAAAATGTTAACATAATACTGACTTTTTGATGTCTGAGCTACCTAGACATTTGGAATATGTATTGCATTTCTCCTGATTTTCTTCTCATGTCTTCTAACCATATATCTCATCTTGAAATGATTTTGCATTTGGTGGTTTTTTTCCCTCTGATGAATCTTGATACTGGCAAATTAAGAATATTGAATTTTAGTTCTAAACTATCATCATGATTGAATACTCTACTGCAGTGTCTTGAATAAAGCATTGCTGTCAAGAATACCGGACAAATACAAGGTAAGAATGTTTTGGGGTTTTTTTGTGTAGATAATTCTCTCCACATTCTCCAAATACTATTTCTTGTCTGATTGTTTTAGAATCCATTTTCAGCTGCTGCATGTTGGCTTTGCAAAGAGCAGGTGAAATACATGAAATAATTTAAGGTGAGTATTGTCTCTATGTGAATTCCATTGTACAGGGGAATGTATTGGGCTGTCCCTGGCTGACAGCTGATACACTTCTGTAGTGCCTAATCTATGACGTGATAATGGTATGTGTGTAAGTTTTGCAAAGCTTTCCTGTAAATCAGAAAATACCTTTTTTTCTCTGGGGAATTTAGTCCTTTATCCTGATTTATGGTTCTTCGATAGTTTTACAATTAATTTATTTCTCTTTTAATACATGTTTTTAGTATTAATCACACTGGTTCCCCAACTTCCAAATAATTAAACATAAATTTACAAACATTTTTAGAACAGACATCTGTGTATTAAGGGATTAAAAAATACCTATTTTACTATGTAGACTGCAAAACTGCATAAATAATCCTGGTGGTTATACATGTGTTTCTGTCTGCCTAGGCTGTCATTCCCATAGTTTTTGAGTAGTTCTTTAGTTGTTAAGTGTTTGCAAATACAGATGTGATCTAAATTCTGCAAAATTCCAAGGGGGCCATTTGTCAATACCTTTGTCAGTTCAGGAAGGCAAAAGCAAAGAGTCAACAACTTAAACCATTTATTTTTTTACAACATATACAAATACAAGTTTATTCTTCAAGTCAGCAGAGAGAAAATAGTCCAGGTGGAAAAGTCACTTTTAAAATTGTTCTTTTTACATAGTGTCCAAACATATAAAGACTGGCATGTAGTGATGTTGCATTGTCAGAATAGTTTGACACGCTTGAAGAGGCAGACAACTGTACAAGTCATTCTGAAAGAGCCTATACATCTATTGGAGCAAAATGTATTTACTGCTATTTATTTTTGTGTTTAATTTGCTAACTCTGCCAAATGTCTATCACTATTTAAGTTACAAAATATTTATCACAGACAGGAAAAATTGCCACCATTGGCACATTTAGTGGGCTACCCTAAATGTAAACTGAGTTTTATAGTGGAATAGTAGCAGACGGTGATCAAAAAACCAGATGTTAACTGAAGGATTGGAAGAGCAGAACAGACAGTTGAGTTTCAGAAGCTGCAGACTTAGCCTGTAAAGCTACCAGCAAGGTCTTCTCTTTTTGAAAATAAACTACGAATGTAAGAGAAAGTGTTCTTGAAATATTTGGGTATTTCCATGTTCAAGTGTTTAATTCTTGAAAGCCTGTGAATTCTAGAAGCAGACACCTTTCTAAAAGTGGCCATTCAGACACCTCACCTAGTAATACTTGTAGCAAGAAAAAAAAAGTCACTAGGCTTAAAAAAATTAAAACTGAGACAGCATTTTGTAGTGTTCTGACTGCTCTGATCTGGGGTCAGTAAGACAGAAACAGGAAGCCCTTTGGGTGGTAGAGGAAGCAGCTCCTGGAGTGCTCTGGTTCCTACACGCAGAACAGCTCTGCACGCACACAGGAGCTGGGACTGCCCAGCTTCTGGCCCATACAGGCACACACCACTGCAAGCAGCACGTGCTGCACAGGGAATGGGTAAGGAATTGGTAGAAAAGTAGCAGTTTTTAAATAGTACAGAATAAAACACTTCTGTGTTTTTGCCAATAGGCAATGGAGCATGAGAAACAAGAGATTTCCACCTGTAAAGTGTGCAGTGCAAGGCCTGCTGCTGCTCAGAGACTGCATGTTTCTGGAAGATGCTGATTATTTACATTCTTTTCTTTCAAACTTTATCCTGGAAGCTGCTTCCTGTAAATAGTTTGTAATGTAAAAATGAATGTATTTTCCTAATTGATGTCCATACTCAGCCAAAAGCATGGAAAAGGACAAAGTTATTTTGTCAGTTTTGTCATAGGAATGTGTGGGCAGATTCCTGCAGAAATAAAATCCGTGGCTAAACAGAATAAACATTCCTATTAGCGTAACTTAGCACATGAAAGCTCTTTAACTGGGCTTTCACAGAAGTTAACAATCCCCACCTTGCTGTTTAACGCTTTAAGTGGTATTGTATTTCCACTACTTGGAACCAGCAAAAGGAAGGACACTGCACTTCTTTTCCAAATTCACCCCAAAGTGTATCATGTTTCACCAAGACACGTTTACCTGGATATTTACCAATACCTAAACTTTAAATTAAGTGATGTATGTACATTAATGAAAATACAGGTTAATTAGCGTTACAGAGTTCCAGATGTCTACATGCCTACAAAGTTAAGGTTTTTAAATAAAAAGCCAAATACTTTGCTGTACTCTTTCACTGTGCTAAACAGCAGCAAAAGGAGGTTTTGACTGTGATTGATGATGAAGATACTTATATTAATAAGTTATTCCCACAGCTAGAAAAAGTCTGTTAGCAGAAATAGTACAAAATTGCTGATTTTCAATGGCCACCAGACTTCAGGCTAGTGTTAGGCCTGTGGTACACAATGTGACATGACTACTGATGTCCCCTTTGATTCCCCATGATTGGTTTTTTGGCTTTTATATCTGTGTGACAGAAAAGCACTGGTGGATGACAACATGGGCATAAGACCTATGCTGAATCCAGTTAATTAGCAAGAGGTCTTGTCCAGCCTACTGTGACAGTACAGGTGATGTTAAGAATTTTCAGAGCTGCTTAAAATTAAAGATATCCCCCCAAAACCCAAAAAAACCACACCACCAACAAAAAAAAGCACTAAACAGATAAGGGCAAACTACAGGAAATTAAGTCTTGTTTCTAAAATGCCATAAAAACACCAAAAAGGAAAAAATTCTCAGTGATGTCAAACTGTCAACTGAGAATGAAGCTAACATTTTAAAAAATGGTTGCATTAGTTGAATTGTGCAGCAGGTTGATGTAAGTATTTTCCGGTAATTCCAAAGTGTTCCAAAGCAAACTATGCATAAAAAACTATGTGTAAGTTGTCACTTCTTAACATTTTACTTGGCATCAGTCTTTCCTTGGGCAGGGTGGGGAGAGAGCACGTGTCTCTCACAGGGGCTGCTGCTGTTGGAATTGGTCATGAGTGACAGGCTGAGCTGGCTGGGGGCTTAGCTGGGTCATGTTGCTGATTTGCAAAATGCTGTTTTGGTACATAAGTTCAAAACTTTACTTTTGTGAAAGATGGGCAGTGGGAAGTGCATGGCCTCTGTGAGGATACGCCACTGAGAAATTTGACTTTTTTGTGTGTCTGGTTATTTTTTCTGAAAGCTGGAAGTGACCTCAAGAGGGCACTTTTTTGCTTTGGTAATGGATACTTTATAGGCATTTTCTGTAGTGTGCAGTGAAAGACTTCATAGTTTCTGGTGACAGAATCCAGGTTCTGTCTGTTTATATGCCAGCTAATGACTTTGCTTTCTTTTAGTTCAATTTCTTATTCATAGAAGGGGGTATTAGCTGTCATGAGACTACTGCCTGTAACTTCTTTCCTCTGTTTAGGGTTTGCTGTAGTGAAACAAAAATATGTGCAGAGCAATTTGCTCCCCACAGACACATTTCTTGTGGGAGATCAAAGGGATGGCTGATTGCAGCAGTTGTTTAATTTGTGCCCCTTTAATGGATTGTTTTAAATAACTAAACACATCAGTAACTCCCATGGAGGGACAAGAAAAAGAGACTACCTCAACTAACTTAGATAACAAAAGATGAATTCAGCACACGTAAAACTTCACAAAAGTGTTTCTATGTAAACAGAATCGTCGAGTTATAGTGTAAAGTTCTTTATACTCTCTAGGTTTAACAGACAAGTAAAAAGACAGTTCCTGACTATATGCAAAAATGTGGTTTGAATTCAAAATTTTGAAATGTTAATTACACTTATCAATGCATTGTTTCGAATTTGGTCAGTACTGGGTATTACACACCTTGTGCTGAAAAGAAACAACCAGAAAAGTTCAATCATTTTTTTCCTCTAAATCCAGAGAAAGATAAAAAAGTTTGCATTTTCTAAAAAGTAGTATATGATAAATATACTATACAATGGCATGTACTTTGGAACATGATAATAAATATTCTTTATTTAAACACAAGCCTGGAAAACTAAAATTTATAAGAAGAAAATGTTGTTCCTTGTCAAAGTCTCACTACCAGTAAGGTGTATTCAGCTATTGTACATTATTTTGTTAATGTAGATAAACCATAAATAATTTCGAGTGTTTTGTGTATATTCACCAAAGTTTAACAGACATATGAAGGAAGTTACAGTATATTTAAATCTCTTTACAATCACTTAACACAGTGTTTAACAGTAATCTTCAGGTAAAAGTGCGTTATTTTAATATAATACACATAAAAGAACACTCTGGTTCTCTGCCTTCAGATTCCTTAGAGGCAATGAGCTAAAATTATCTTTTGTTTAAAAAGGGGAGGGTGATGACATGTGTTTGTTTACAACATACAGTCCAAGAAAACTTCTCCATCCGCCTATGGAGAATCTGCAGATGCAAAGATACAGGAAGAGAAGAATCTTCCAAGAGCTGACAGGCATCTTTCCAATCTACAGCATCCCATTTAGGATTCCCAGATTCTGGATGTTAATCCAGCAGCATTGCCTGGATTAAGCATCTGTAGCACAGGGCACACAATTGCTGACCAGTTCAGTCCGCAGCAGGATCCTTCAAAGGCACTGCAGAAGGATTCAGTGATGTAAATTCCAGGTTTGAGTTTCAGAAAAAAAAAACCCAAACAAAAAAAACAAACAAAAAACCACAAACAAAACCAAACAAACAAAAACCAAACAAAAAGACACCCAACCCCAAACAAAAAAGCCCCCCAAAAAGCAAACAAACAAACAAATTACAAAAAAAACCCCAACAAACCAAAACAAAACCCCAACAAGACAAAAAACCAACCAAATGCAGGAGAGGGAAAGTGACTGTGATCTTCCCATAATTTACTTTGCTTTCCTTGAATTCAGGTTGTTTTTATGCATTAGGGGGTTTATAGCAGCCTAGAAATAAGGTATCAAATTCATCCCTTCCTATTTGAAATACCTCGCAAATGAAAACAGTGCTTGAATTTCAGTAATTCAACGGCTTAGCAGCAGCATTACCGTGCATGTCAAATAATGCTTTAATAATTAAACGTATACAGAAAAAAAAAAGTAATCTTAAATTGGCCATATGTGAGCTGGGATTATCAACACTGAAAAAGATTTCTTCATTCACAATGAGCTGCAACTCCCCAGCTGCTATCGCAGTGCTGTAGCAGCACTGTGCAGGTGTCTGGTTAGTGTACATGGCTGCGCACGTGGCACTTACTGTCTCCATATAAATGGGACAGCCTTTGTTGGGTATTTCAGTTGTTTGAAGTCAAGCAAGATGGAAGAAATTGAAGAGATACAGAAAGGATAGTGTGTAAATGTTTAAACATTTTGGGCAAAATTTCCACAGACAGAAATGAACACTATAAACTTGTTCTAGCTAAAAAAGAGATCACCAATCCTTATGATTTTATTATCTGGAGGTAACAAAAAATAATAACAGCTCTACTGCTCACTTCCATTTGCCATGGCTCAGAGCAAAAGAGTAACAGAACATCACTAATTAAGCACAATTGTTGATAAAAATGCATACTGCAAAATCAACCAGCATGCAACGTTTTGGATTAAATGGACAGAGAAAGTGGGTGAAACTCCACCATTCTGATTCACTGCAGCAAATTCCATAATAAAGAACTGGAGACCTTCCGGATGTCATCGTGCCTGTGCACACCAGCGTGAAGCTTTTATGGATCATTCTGTCAGTCCTTGTACCTCACTTGATTTAATCAGCTACAGCTTGGAAACAGGAATGCTCTGTGAATGCTGCACTAAATGCCTGCTCAGTGCTCGAGTGGGTGTCTCATACCTGAGCAGGCCTCGCCGAGGCAGCAGCCGGGACTACTCCATGATGTCACTGAAGGCCAGGGCGCACGCGGCTCTCTCGTCCCTGCCCTGGGGACTGTCCGACAGGACCTGCAGCGGGGGCGACACGAAGCCCCGGTACTGCTTACTTGACTTGGTCAACTTCTTCAGTTCACTGGTGAAGGAGATGCCTTTTCTCTTGTCATCTCGTGCTGCCTGTAAAAAAAAAGATCATAGAGGTGGTTTATCAGCTACTTGTTCGCTGTGAAATACCAAAAGAATATGGAAACATCTAACATATTGCTAAGCAGGCTTCCCTTTAGGAATTCCATATGGCTGTGCTTTCATCCAGGCACATCCTTCTGATTGTTCTGAATAAATTAATTAAAAATTATGCATTGTTAAAGATACGTTTAGCAAATTTGGTAATCTGTGTTTATAATACAGTTACTTTAAAGCAACAGCGGCTGTGGATTGGTGGTGTCTGCTGGAAAGGAAAACACAGCTCCTTCTTCCAGCAGGCATGTGCTCCATTCCTGCCATTTTTTGAAGCCTGAGATAAAGCACCAGAACAACTTTTTCACTGGGCAGGAATAAAGGGGACTTTATTCCAGTAGCTCTTAAGTTCTGCCCATTTGAATGGTCCTTTATTATGATGGGGAACATGGCATGCACAGCCAGAAGGTTTTGAGAAACAGAAAGCTGGTAGCAGATAAAGGCTGTCCTGGATTTGCAGGCTGGGAGGGAATTGTGTTGCTGGGTGTAACTGATGCAGTTCTGCAAAGGAAAAAGTAAGGGAGGGTCAGAGAAAAGAGGAATCTGCTTTTTACTGTAGTCTGTCCTGCCCACCTGCCCTCATGCCAGCTGTGTCTCCCTCCCATTGAAAGCAGGTTCCCATTAAGCTGAGTCACACACCATCTATAACACCTACAGCAAAGTATTGCATCTTTTACCTGAACCTGTTCCTTGAGCTTAAGGATAAATTTTCCTGCTCCCTTCCACTTGCTTTGGGCCTGAAACACACACTCTTGATCAGAGAGAATCCTCTGAGATGGTTTAGATGTTGAAGACTTTTTATTTGCTGGCTCTTTGGTCACCTCTTCCAAGAGCACATAATCACTTGGGTTTGGATTGCTCAAAATGCTGTAGGAGTACTTGGCTTTGCAGAGAGTCTGTTTAAAAGCAGAAAAAAAACCACCAAAAAAGAAGTCATTCCCTCAGATTCAGGTTGCTAAACTGATTCCTCATCTAGTGCTGAGAAAAAACCCCACCTCAGCTTGTTTGAAACCAACTTGCACCCCACACGTGAAGGTGGGCACGTGCCCTTACCTGCTGTATGACATCCTGAGCTGTGCTCAGGCGCGGAGCTTTGATCACGGTGCGTGGTTGCTCTGGGGAGACATCATGTACCTGAACAAAGAAACTGTCATCCTCAGAGCTGATGGCTGCTTCTTCCTTTGCTTCTTGAAAGACATTTCTCTCATTTAAATTCTACAGAGAAAATGAGACAAATTAATTTACTTCAGAGAGGTAACTAATAGCTGGTCACAAAAGGTTTTTATCACATGGAAATTGGAGACTCTGCAGTTGCCCCAGCTCCATTTCATTAAATCCATTATTAGAGAGTTTTAACAAGCCACTATTGCTAATAATAAATAATAATAATGCTATTAAATACCCATGTTTTCTAAAATCAGTATCTGAAATGCCTTTCATAGTAGGTGAGGAATGAAGATGTTTGCATGGCACCGTATTTCACAAAAATGATCCCTTAAATCCTTTCCTTATGTACAGAAAATGATGTTTTGTCATGTAATGGTGCCAGTACGATGAGAGATGGTGGAAAGGGTTCTTTTCTTTCCTATCCCTGTGCTAAAGCCAAAAGAATTTAGAGAGCCAGAATCCGAGCGAACATTTTCCTGTGGTGTGGAGCAAGAGGAAGGCTGCTTGTTTCTCTCTCCCTTTTCAATTACTACTGCAGACTTTAGACAGAATTCCTCCCTGAGCCTTCTCTCAGGAAGTGCATTCCTGTCCAACGCCTTGGAACACAGCTTGGATTCATAAGCTGTAAATGTGTGCTGTGCACCCTGTCATTGGACCTGCTCCTTGTTTTTCCAGTCAGATTTGCAGCTTCATTGCTAGCTCCAAGCTCTGAGGTGCTGCTGTCTGCAGAAAGGCTCAAAATTATGGATAATGCTTTGAGGTGCTCACATCGCAGCACAGAGCTACAGCATAATTTTCACATGTGCTAAGACAGATTTTAACCCTTTTTCTGAAGGAATGGGGCTTGGCAGGACTGTGTGGCAGCGTACACTGACAGAGGCAGCGCTGCAGTCAGTGGAATTCAGCAGGCTATTATTTCCACAAACAAATTTCTACCTTGTCATTTTTGCTCCAAGTATTAGATATAAAGGAAACCAAAATGTGGACTTGTGTAATATAATAGCAATTTGTCAAAATTTGAAGCTTTATCAAAAGTTCTGTCAAAATAAGCAAAAATACATTTTTTTCAGTTTAAAGTATACCAGAGGACCTCTGTCATTTATGTATGTAAAATCTGTGCACTAAGCAAGCATTTTTATTTGCTGACCTGACCAACAAAGTTCCTCTGAAAATAGGATCATTAAGTGTCTTTCTCCTGCTTTTTTTGTCTCTGTCTCACAAGCCTGGGCACTAGCATATTTTAAGATGTAGATGCTTTGCTCATAGTTTAAACTGAAGTCATCTTCCACCTTTGAATTAAAAGAAATCACCTATTTCATTATTTAAGGCTATCATTGATAATTTAATCATCCTTTGAGGCTTTTAGACTTATTCTTTAATATTAAAATTATTTCTAATCTTTCTAGACAGATCAGAAGTTGCTGCCATCTAAATTGATGGTGGTTGTCTGGAGTTCTGTTAGCTATGATCCTTTGGTATTAACTATTATCTTTGTATTTATTTCCTATGATGGCATTATCTAGATTTGCATTAAATTAGAACTATCACTCAAAACAGAGGCACTGAGCTGGTGACTGAGCCATAATGAATAAACACCACACAGCTGCTGCTGGAGCTGAGGGAGGTCCAGTTGGTGTCACACAGGTGTATGAAGTCCAGTTGTGCTTGCTCACTCAAGAGTTAAGTTTGTTTTTAAATAAGGGACACAGCATTGACATTACTTACCAAGTAGTGAAACAAATACTGCACACCCTTTTGTTTCCTGGTCCTAAGACCTATTTTTAGCTACCTTTGTAAATAATAATTTATCTAAAACAGACTTACTTCCTCTCGGGTTTTAAAGATAATTCTTCCAACATATCCTTCTTCTGGGAACCAACTGTTCAAAAGCTGCACTAACCCTTCTTCAGGACCAATCACCCTCTGGAATGGTGGTTTCCTGCATTCACTCTTTTCTTTAGATATAAAACTTTTCTCTTCCATCAGAAAATAGTCGGCAGCACATGACTCAGTGCCTTTTATGGTAGCCAAGAGCTAAGACAGACAACACACAACAATTAGAATGCTAAATATAAACACTGCATAATTACTGGTTATAAATGAGAATGAATAAGGAAGCTTTAAGAATCAGTAACTATTCTGACAGTGCAGGCAGGATTTCTGATGTGCTATTTATTACTCAGATATTTTACTCCAGGGTAATGTCCTGTTCTCTTTAGCCCAGCCAAGCAGTTCAACTATTCCAGACAAGGCAGTACTATTTAAGCTTATTTCAGTCCTTTTTGGCTGGCCAGAAAATTTATTCATAATCCCAGGACAGTACAGTCTTTTCCCACTGCTAGAATAACAATCCCTGCTGAGTTAACTGGTTTTTCTACTCGTGAACTTAGCCCTCTAACTTTTACTCTCTGTTCCTACGGTGCTTCAGTTCAAAGAATTGTGCAGGAATATTTGCCTGTGTTGTAAGGAGAACCCACTGCCCCCGTCGATTAGAGAGATTGTTTTTCTCATCTGCATATGCCCAAATATTAAAATACTAATAGGGAATATGTTCTACGGTTATAAACCCATTCTCTGAAGCCAAGATTGGGAAAATTCCACTGATTATATTCTGTGTTTGCAATGTAATTACTTCCACAGCAATGCATTTCTAACCACCCCTTGCTGTGATGAATGAACTACAAGGACCCCACATGTGAGAAGTGCAGGGAGACAGAAGTCCAGAAGGATGTTAGTGTGGATTCTTGCAATGAAGAGTCTGCAGTTCAGCAGGAAGCTCACCTGATGGAGCAGCTGTGCAGCCGTGGTCCCTGCACTTACACTGAAAACAGTGAAAGGCTCCGGGCCTGGAATTCCATGAACTGTCACTTTGCAAGTCACAGCAGCTTTCCTTTCTCCCAGGCTAAACAACTGTTCAGACAACATTCAACAGGTTACTGGATGTTTTCACACAGGCATGTTATTTCTAGGTTGCTTAACAGAAGCTGTACACACAAGTTGAAAGGGCCTTGACAAAGCAAAGCTGTTCAGTTACTACATGGGTCTTTCTTACACTATGGATTGAGGCATCTAAAAACCCCCAACAAACCCTCCAAAAGCCTCCACCGTATGTTGGAGCTGAAGGGAAAGAAGAAAAAATAAGTTTTCCAGTGGGAATACATAAACTCCAACTGGACAAAGGGCCAGCCTCCATCACTCACTCCCCATTCTAGCTGAGCTCAGATATTTGGATTTAGCACACAGATTACTGGATGAAAATCTATAGCCTTGTTTTAACCTCCAAACTACTTGTTCTTCCTTTCTGCCCCAGTAATTCACCAAGATACAAGTTTGGTATGTATTCACAGGAGGTAATACCTGCAACACATCTGCTGCACACACAAGAGCTCAGAAGGTTTATTTAACAATTAGGAGTCAGCAAAATGATAAAATACATGTTTAAAGTTGCCAAAACACAAGTAACCCAGGTAATTTAACAGTAAGGGCTTTTAAACAAAAATCACATCCATCTACGCATGCATATATACATATTTTTAGATACACAAATATCTGTATGTATACTTATTTGCACATATAAGCATATGGATGTACACACAGATATATAAATCTGTGTGTATTTATGGAAATACAGAGTTCATCTCTTCTTGTAACAGAAATCAATTTTACTCTCATTATTTCAAAATTGTTGGTAATTTGCATTTTTCTTTTTTTTGGTCTCAAATTCTTTGCATACAATTCATGCACAAAGGAATGCATGAGGCAGCACTGAACCTCACTGCTCATCCACACTCCCCCAGTCGAAGAGCACATTTCTTGTCCCATACCTAAATACAGCAGAGAAGCCAGACTTTGAAAAGATTCACCTTCCCACAATTTAAGCCAGGTGGGATAACCTTACTTCCACCAAATCCAAAAAAAAGTAGGCATCAAGGTATGTCTGAAGAATGTACAGGTTTGAGGGCTAACATCTTTGAATACTCTGGCTCTAGAAATCTTCACATCATAGTAGTTATTAAACCAAGAATACAGGTAATTCACACACACAAACAAAAATTAAATTACCATGGATGCAGGCAGAGTGTTTCCAGAGGGACTTTCTTCCATTCTCCGACTGTTTATGAATAAACTGGAAATTTCCAATGTTTCATTGTGTAGGTTATGGAGCTGGACATGTCTGTAGCCTAAAGAGGAAAAATCCTTCTGTAAATACTTTGCCACATGCTAGGACACAAATCTCATAAATGGAAAACTCAGATTTGCTGTATTTATAGCTACACTTTGCCTCACAGGTAGGATTGAAAGCACCGTAATAACGCTGCATTAACACTCTGTACAACAGTGTAACACAAATCCTACTGCCAAGTGGCTCACAGAGCGACCTACCTTTGTTTTACCACAATATTCAATATAGTCATACATAAAATATTTAATACCAGACCATGAATGAAGCAAGGTCAAATTCTCACTGGAAAATGCATGTCTATGTCCAGATCATATGCTAACCCAGACAGTTGTGTGTTATTACACCGGCACAAAACAAATGTAGAAGAGCTACTGGCAACATGGAAACTCCCACCCCCAGGTGTCACACAATTAGTGACATTTCCTCATCTCTCTCTCACTTTTTTTCCACCCTTCCTTCAACTCCCCTCCAGCCATGGCTGTGGGAAGTGCAATTCCCCTCTGCCCAGCGATCAGCTGTTGCAGCAGTTTCTTGGCCAAAGAACAAGGCAGGAGTGAAACCACCTCAAGCTTCCTAAGGGAGCAGCCAGTCTCCTGGTGAACATAACCTCAGGAGCACCCCCAGGACTGGAGCAGTGTGTACAACAAGCCCCTGCCTCCACAACAGCACAGGATTGGACTTTTTCCAAGTCACTGGGGCCAGCTCCCAGGGAGTCTTAGATCAGCACTGTACTGCCAGGCCGTGGTGTGCTGTCTGGTATTTGCTCCCTGTCTCCTCTAGAAAAATGCAATCAGCTGTTTAAAAATTTCCCTCTGGAAGGATCCAGCTCAGGAATCTGCTGGACCAGTTTGGCATAGGGTGCCACCACAAACTATACTGTACCTCTCTTCAGCGCCTTTAGGGGAATGATTCTCTGCGCTGTAACAGCTGAGCTGTTATTTTCAACAACCGCGAACCGCAGAAACACCAAATCTTCGAAGTGAACCCGGAAAAGGAACTGCTCGTTCCACATGGGGTTGAGAGTGTTGCGGTGGATGGGCTTCGTGCGGAAGTGGCAGCTGTCCAGGGGCATCCCCAGCACGTCGATCTCGATGCAGGGGCTGCCCGTGCTATTGCTGGGGCAAACATTCTGGCCAGACACGATCTGAAGCCGAGGAGTACGGAGAACAATTAGTGCAGCAATCCCTATGCTGTCATGATCCTGAGCTAAATACTGCTCAGCACACCCCTAAGCACAGTTCGTTAACATGCAGATTTAATTACAACACTCACTTTTGTGATTGCCAGGGCAGTAACTTCAGAAGCAGAGCTGCCTCAACCCTCCCAGCCCCAACACTACTGCTATGGTATCTTCTTTCTGAAAAAATACACTATACATAGTGAGTGTAACTGTTCAAGGCATCTGAACATTAATCCAGAAAGAATGTACCAGTAATGTGGTCAAAAAGGACCACATTTCCTTCTCCTTTACTCTGGGGTGATGGCACTGAGCTCTGGCTTGCTTTGGCATACACAACACAAGAATTAAGTGTGCAATTACCACAGCTGCGAGAATTCTCATTCTTATGAATCTCACTTTTCTGACACATTTCCTGGAAAGGACTACCTTCTGAGAATATTTTTTTGGCCACAAATCCATGAATTACATATCTTATTATATAACTTACAAAACATATGTTTTCAAGATTCAGTACGGCTTTTCATAATGGCTTTTTGTGCAGCTTTTCAAGTGTTCACAAATGTGTAAAACATCACGGCACGTGTGTAATTTTACACAGTTGTGTAGTCCCAAGGAAAATGCTTTCAGGACTAGGTTTCAACAAATACTGTGAAGGAAATAGTGAAAGTAACTATGGATACAAATCAGCCAATACAATAAAATAAAGACAAATCTTTGTTCCTTCCCTCTCCTGTTTCTGTTAGTTAGGCTGACCTTTGGAAGCAACATTTAAAGATTCAATCCTTTCATTTAGAAGCATGACTGTAATGCTGGTTAAAGACTGCAGCCGCACATTGTCTGTCTGTTTGCCTGTATGAAATTCCCTTTTCATGCACTTACTGTTAGAGAATATATAGCTGGCTCCTTATTATCAAGGTCTCTTTCCAATGGACAAAACTTCTGATACATTGAACAGTTTTTATCCCACAGAACTGGAGGTTTCAAAACATATCCACAGCCACCGTTAGCCTCAAACATTGCTGCATTGAGTTGCAGAGGAAGATCTGTGAAAGTAAGGCAGCCAAAACTGACAGAAAGCAATGGTACAATGGAAAAAATGTAACAGTGAAGGCAACATCACGTTTGAAGTATCTTTTAAAAAATTATTTTAGTTGTGTACTATTCCTGGTTTTCAGAATTAGCTGTGATTTACGTATCCAGTCTATCCAGTAATTACAAAAATACTCTAAGAACAGTTCATTCTTTCCCTTTCCATTGTCTTTATTGAACTGAACTGTAGGACTTGCCTCTACCAGTTCTCTGAGACGTCTCTAGGAATATACCCTGAACTGCAGAATGAAAGAGCACTGTAGATGACCTAATGGATCCCCCACTGAAAACATGAAGGAACACAAGATAGGACAGCCAATAGTCCAAAAATGTTTTGGTCAACACCAAACCAGCATCCAAGCACTTCCACCTTTTTATACTTGAAATTATCAGACAGCGATAATAGTTACTTGCATTGGGGGGAAAAAAACAACCTTCAGCAATAGAATAAAAATAAAAATGGAAGGTGGTGTTGTCCAGGCACTTCTGGGTTATCAGGGCACCTGGTGCACTGGCATAAAGCTCCTGGACTCTGGGGTCAGTGCTCTGAAGGACCAGACTGTGGTGGTATGAACCTGCTTGTGCTGGGGTGCACAGATACAGGTAGAGCAAAGAAAAGTAAACAGGGAAAATACAAATTCATTACTTAAGGCCTCCTACCACATTCAAAACGTATTAAACCCTGAGTTTGTGTAGCCTTACCGTCTGTTTGGTAGTTAAGAGCCACGAGCTGTACCCCGTGGAGCCAGAAGATCAGTGGGTGGGGATTGGAGGAGTCGATGCGTGTGGCAGCAGGGTAGGTCCTCAGGAGCTGGCACGTGGTGTGCTGGATCAGCTTCTGGGAATAGCGCCTGCAGAGCCGCTTGGCAGCGTTCTCGTTCAGGGACGAGATGTGATAGCACTTGGGCGTCCTGATGATGGCACTGAGGGAAGCTGGAGAGTTGTAAGGAGAGCAAGGATCTTCCCAGGTCTGCCGCATCGCATCAAAAGGGCCTGGAAAATAAACAGTGCCCTCAAGGTACAGCTGCAGGTCCAGAGACTCCAAAAATTCAGTGTTTTCTAGTGGGGTACAAGTGTGTGTGCTTTGGTTACAGTAGAAAAAGGTGATCCTGGAAAATGACACTACTCAGGGCAAGTGTCACAGTCCTTCTTATACAGTACGAACAATCCATAGGAAGAAACACAACATTCAGGCACTGAAGTAATGTCATTATTAGATGTTCTAACAACCACTTTCATAAGTACCTAATTGGCATTTGCCTGAATAAATAGGGGAATAAATTTACATGAGGAAGAGAGGCAAGACTGAAAGCCACCTGCTAATTTTCCAAACAGGCAATCTACAGAGACTGCAAAAGTTAGGGGACAAAGGCAGCAAAATACTTATATGCTTTAGAATTAGGCACCAGACTTCTTCACTTTTAGGACACTGGCCTCTAGAAGGAAATCTTTCCTGTCTGATGCAGTCGTGCCCTTGGGCTGCAAGAAATGAAACCCTCCCTGAGCCAGAAAATGAGTTAAAAATATCTGTTTATGGCAATCACTTGAAAGGCAGGGGATCTGAGTCTTATTTCTGCTCCGGAACCTTTTCTGTACTTTCTTTGTATTTCTTTACATCTGTTCATAGGCAGAAGCACAATTTCCAGGTTCACAAACTGAATCACCCGCAGAGTCTAATTTGCACAATTACATGCTTGCACTTGGCTGAATTTTAGGCCGCTAAGTTCTACTTCAGACAATAAAAATTCTTTTCTGGCCCAGCCTAACAGTACTGGCTTTCATTTGTACTTTGAAAATACTCACTTGTATCTTTTAAAATATGAACTTTAAGATACATCACTTAAAATGTATGTTAGTTTTGAATTGTGTATGAATTAGGGTCATCATATTTCTGACCAAGTAATGCTAATATTCCACACTCAACACTCCAGTTGTAATAGTGGTACTGTAACAGCTGCTGTGCTAACGAAAAACCATTCCAAAGTTTAACGTCTTACACATTGCAAAGTATTTGATCTTTAACAACTTGGTCTGGTACATGTGTTGGATTACAGAGTCATTCCACGTGACTGGTGAAAGAAGATGCTAACTTTACCTTTTCCAGATGCTTTGGCAAGAGCAGCTGACTCCCCAGGGCTCAGCCTGCCAGGATTGTTGCCAAAAATGGACTTCCTGCTTTTTCTTTCTTTTCCTCTGCTAGAGCCAGATGGGTTTAGAGTTGACAAGCCTGTTCCCATAAATGTAAAATAAATGAGTCAAAAACATGAGCAAGAGGGCATGACATTTTTCCATCATATTTTACATTATTTTTGAAGGCATGAATACTCCTGTTACATAGTACACAGGACAACCAGTGTATTTCTCTCCATAATTTAATTTTAACATCTTTACATATATACACACTTTTATATATGTATATATTATGTATGGTTTTATATATAATGTATATATTTATATAAAGTATATAGAAACTCATATGAAACAATACAATATACAGTTCTCTCTCTGTGATACAACTTTTCGCCATTTTATTTTTTGGCTTGAGGAAGGTGGCTTTCTCTCAAATCACTAAATGTTCCAAATTGATACTAAAAAAATCTGTAGTAACAGTCCCAATGTATTCATCCTAGGAACAATTTAAAAAAATAGAAATCTTTTCTACAGAAGCAATACATCTGTACAGTAGTGAATATAATAGAATTCACCTAGATTATGATATCTACATAATTAAATAAATGCAAGATTATTATTTAAAAATATAATACAATACAATATAATACAAACGTAATGTAATATAATACAATGTAACATAACATAATACGTCCAAATGCTGTTGGTTAGGCAGTTTAACTTCCTAATGTTTTCAGAGTCGTCTTCTTCTGTTTATTTGTACTTCAGTGTAGGGAAATACAGTTAGGTGTGCAAAATCCATTACATATTTAATGGCCAATATGTACTAAGAGTGGAGCTGGAAAACTCTAGTATAGCTATTATTCAAACTTGCGCATTCTAGAAGCATTATCATTAAAATCATGACCTGAATCCTGGTGAAGTAAACAGACTTAATCCCACTTAAGATCCATTTCTTTCTGTTGGCTTGGAGAGATCACACAGCAGACCAAAATTAAAGTGCACAATAATTATTCTGACACCCACAGCAGTGAGTAGTGAGATGCTCTCAGAGACCGAAGATGTATTTGTGATATAGAATATAATAAAGCAAATACACTGTATGTGCCTAACTGTGACTCCTAAAACGTTCCTCATTAATTCACATCAATTCACACCTGCCTAAAGACAGTTCTGGATTTAATACTTATATTCCAAATACAAATGTAAATCACAAGGAAGATACACTGGCCTCGTTCTGACTGAAGTCTGCCCACAGCTGCAGATTTTCAGCTCTCAATCTTTATGGCATGTGTACATGTACTTACTAAAATTATGCACACAGTTTCAGTGGAACTGCTTGGGTTAGTAACATCTAGAATATACATAAATGTTTTCAGCATTGGAGATGTATTGTCTCTTTGGGCCAAAGCATACACATAAACCACAGAAGATGGTAGAAACTGAGATCAAGGAATATGAATTGACTAGAAGAATGAGGAGTTATGCACTGTGTGTTTCCAGCACTGTTTAAATCCAGTTTTCAATGGATCAAATGGATTGGGCAAGTAAGATCCAGGTTTCAAAATCCTGTTGTGGAGACAGTCACTGAGGAAACAAACTAACCTCATAAATCACCAGAGAGTGCAGTGCAAAGCCCCAGGGCTGACTGAACCCAGCGTGATGGCCACAGGGTACACTGCAGCTGGGAGTTTCCTTTCAATCTTTCCCATGCTTTGCATGTTACACATCTCTTCCCAGAGACAAGCTCCATTTTTCACTCCAATTTAAACTTGACTTCAAAATACAGCTTTACCAATTCAGAGAATCATAAATCCACAAAATAATGGAGATTGATAAGGATATGGAAGTCACCTGGTTCAACTTTCTGGTCAGAGTAGGACCAGCTTAGATGCCACCATAACGTACATAAATCCTATTGTACTACCACACAGAGTAAATGTTTTGTGTTGCCCTACAACCTCTGTGCCATGTTCTTCGAGTTACAGAGTTTAGTGCCGATCTCATGTGTTAGATATAAGCACACTGCTTTACTGCTTCTAGATTTTTAATCCACAGGATTGCAAGCTTCCCTGCCCTTCTCATTCTCACCATACTAACATAACAGTTAAACTGTAATTGCCACCTTCTCACCACGTTTTTCAGACCAAGAGAAAGTCTGCAGGTTTGCAGATCTCGAAAGAGAATTTACAGCGTTTTTATATGTAGGGTGCCCCTTTTTATGTTTACTTTAATTTCTTGGAAAGAAATTAACAAAGGGGCAGATAATCTGATATGATGGAGATGGTGATCAAATGTCATGCTGGTGAGCTCAGGTGACTCCCTGCTCTTTCCACTTGATCGTGCAAATCCTGCTTTTATGTACTCAGTTTCTCTAGTCATTGTGTAAGGATCTCAGCACCAAGGCAACAAGCCATGTGCCAGTAGCGGTGCTCAGGGCTGCTCCACGGCCCTCAGCTTGGGTGAACCCAGAGAACAGACATTCAGCCTCTCAAATAAGGGTGTAATGACATCCAACACACTGAAATTCAAGTTAAGCAAGAACCGTAAGGTCAAAAAGCACAGAAACAACATGAGCTGTGGTGGGTTCCTTGTTACCAGAGGTTTTATAAACAAGAAATGTTATTTTCTCCACATGATAAATTCTGTTTTGACCAGGGAACGCTTTGGGAAGTCTGTGTTACCCGGTAGGTTAGGGTAAGTGAACATAATGGTCCTTGTCCTTTTTAATAGTCACAAATCAGTGATTAACATTCAGGGACACAGGCAAGTGTAAACACAGAACACAAATATATGAAGACAGGAGAAATAAAGTATTTACACCATTGATCAGACGCTGACATGAATTCTGCCCTCCCTATTTCCAAAACTCTTGCATTTTCTCGGTTAGGAACACAGGCAATAGAGCTACACAGCCATGGATCCAGCAGCCTTGTTCCCACCATTAATGGACAGTACTGGGGCAGGGCACTGCACCATGTCCGTGCCCTCCAGCTGAGCAGAGGAATCCAACCAGTGGCATGGTGGCCATGGAAATCTACGTTACCTCAGAGGAGGCAGTATTTGTCTCAAAGGAGACAAAGTTTGTTGGAAAGGTAATTTCTACAGCTTCATGTGTTTATCTGTGAAAGCAGATAATTTCCTTAATTGTTCTATTCATGACCCCTTTAAAGCAAGAGGAAGAAATCTGAGAAGGAAAGCAGGTATTTATTTTATAACCAGTATGACATTAAAAATTAAATATTTCAAAGTTTTCTTAGAATATCAGAATTTTTTTGAGCGTCAAAATGTTTGGAACAACCCAAACTATCCCCATTTAATCTTGAATATCTTTCTTTAAAAGAAAATATTTTACTTGAAAGGTATCTCATTGCAGATTTCACTAAAAAGAGTATCAGATTTGAATTTTTAGAAGTCATTATTTTTACAAGTGACACCTACAACTCTTAAAGTTATAAAAGATTATAAAAGAATGTCTGTCCATTTTCCAGCATGTTTATCTTGCCTATGTGACACTATTTTATGTTTGGTTAGCTTCTCTAATCTGATTATAGTTCTATTTGTATAAGATCATGTTTTGGCAGAATTGCTAACTTTTCCACATAAAACCATTCCACTAAAAAGCAGATTTTTCATTCAAAACATTAAACATATCAATAAACAATAAATTCTCAATTTAAAAGTATTTATGTACACAGTATGAGCCAAAATATACCCAACCTCACATTTCAGTCCTGAACAAGTAACTATCAGTGATGTCTTCAGTTACTCCCTCTCCTTTTCTCTGCAAACATTATTCTTCCTACTGTACAGAAGAAGAGTCTCCTATTTCTGTAAGTGCTTCCATGAAGACTGTGCAAGCAGCTGCCCTCACCCACCCCATGAAATAGTGCTTCACCCCTGCAGATGGCTCCTCTCCAGTCCACTTGGGAAAGAACAGAAGATGCAGCTGTAGGCAAAGGTGAAACACACTAAACCGAGGGCACTTACAGAAATGTGACACACTCTTCCTTCAAGGTCTTAAGAGTATTTTCCTTCTTAATTCAGTAGGTCCTTACATGGAAACTCAGAGCTCTTAAGATAAAGCTTTCTGTCATCTGGCATTTGGCAGCAAAGCAGTTGTCTGAGTTGTGAAGACTGGCAAATTTCACTTTTGTAAACATTTTAATATGACAAACAGTATGTAGTCACATAATTTATGAACACTACTTCTCAGCCAGGAGCTGTTATTATGAAGACTACCAAATTGTGAAGAACGAACCTCCTCGACTACCTCAAACTAATTCAAAACATAAATATAATGTCTCCAGGAATTAAATAGCTTAAAGCAATAAAACAGGGCACGGTACTTACCCGGGAACTTTACAGCTTGACAGTAAATGACAAGATCTGATAGCTCTGGGGCTATTTGTCTGCTTTCCTTCTTATTTTGAGGAAGATAGAATTCTTCACCCAGCTCCATGTCATAAACCTGAGTGACAACACCAAGGACATTTAATAATAGTATTACTGAATGTGGAAGAACTCTTGCATATCTTACTTACGTTTTGAAAATATTTTATCTCTTTCTCCCTAAATGGTTTCTGTTCTCACCTAACAATTCTTCCTCCCATGTGCACATTTCTGCATCAATACCTGTTACTGGTTCTGCAGTGGTGTGTAAAGGCCTTATTTAGAGCCAGTTCTACAAACATTTAGACAAAACACATCCATGTTGAGAAGAATCTACAGTATACTAAACAGCAATACACTGGGTCCTTTTTCAGGTGATTTAATAAGAGGTGTTGTGGTTATCTGATATCTTAGTGTGGTATTTTAAACTTATTTTGAAACACAAAGATGCTGAAGATTCAGATGAAATCTTCAGTTCCATCAATATTAATGGAAATAAAATATCTAAATAAGCTTCCAGATCTAACTTTCAGCCAAGCAGCCTATATATGCAATAACCTCTGAGGACTTCTCTTGAACAGTATGTTGAGCATCTGTTCTATTTAAGCTATTCTCTCTGCGTCTTTTCACGCTTTCTATTATTTCTCTTCATTAAAGTGCATTTGCCATCTGAGTCTCAGTTGCTTAAACTGTCCAAATCCTTTGGAACCTGGTTATATATCAAAGCACAGCTGAGAAGAAAGGGGGGAAAAGCAGAATTACCTTTCCTTTATTATTGTAAGTAGCACAATCAGCCTTCTTTAGTCGTTTGGCAGTCTCTTCATTATATTCAAACTGCAGTTTGTCACTTGATAATTTATTCTCAGGTCGGTCTTCAAGAATATTATCTAAAAATTAATGGGATTTTAATAAACATAAAGCCAAACAATTTCAAATGGAAATTTAATTTGAATTAACAATATTTGTGGGCAGTGCTGTGAATCTTGTCTGAATAATCATATGCTAAAATAATGCATTTACTGGTCAAAGCATCATCCTCGAGTAGTAACCTGCTTAAAAATTTAATGCTTGTGTTTGGTTAAGACATTGCACTTCCTTTAAAGCCCATCCTTTTGTGCTCAGAAGATCTTTAAACCCAAATCATCAAAGGATTTAAGTTTACCATCTGAAAACAACTGATATTCCTGAATGACAAAAAAATGCCAATGTCCAAGCACAATTAACCCTATCAAATATATACACATTTTGTACAGCAAGCTTTGGCTTTCCTCTTCTTGCTTTCACCATGCACAAGTATTTTTTTACATCTATAGAAATACCTCTTCAAAGCTACATATTTTTCAGAGAATAATATGCCTAATAATGATGTGGTCTTACTGGACCAAAATACTGCAGTTATCACAAAAGGAATGGTTTTAATTCATGCTTGATATTCCTGATGCTTTGACCATATTCTTTTTATGCATAACAAGTGTCACACATGCAGGCTTCTAACAGTTCCCGACCAGTTAACAATGCCATATAAGAATATCTGCTTGTATTTATAATACGAAATAGAAACCATATATCCACACTGTCACACTGAACACGCTGAAGATGCAGTGCTGATTTCATGCAGTTAAAATGCTCAACCAAGTGGCTTTTACCTTCCTGGCTGTTAGGAGCAGGAGAAGCATTAAGGACATCAGCTACGGGGAAATGAGTCAGAGAGGGAATAAGAGTAAAGGGAATTAAGATTTAGAGCCAGAGAAATGAAAAATAAGTGTCAGTTGTAAAACTATTAGCCTTATCCAAAAAAATGTATCGGTAAGAAAAAAAAACCTGAATCTGTTTTAGAAAGTTTACAGACCATTATTTAGATTAGTTTTAACAAATTATTAACACAATTAAAGACTCCAAAGAATAATCATTGTAATATAGCAGTAAACCATGCTGCAGATTCCTTCATATACTGGAAGGTGTGAATGTTTCTTGCTAGCTTCAGATTTCTCAAACCTTCTCTTAACTAGAACAGTGCTCAAAAGTCACTTACTGCAATTAAGTTTGCAATATTTTCTTGGCAAGTCTGTCAGCAAAGATCTAAGTTTTCACAGCAACGTACATCTGCACTATCTCTACGCTGTTCATCACAAAGAGCATGCTCAAGCAGCCAGTTAGGCCAACTTTCAGGCAAAACGCAACTGAAGGCAGCATTGACATCAAACTCATAAATAACATTGCTATTCCACAAGCAGTGTCAAGTCCTGAACTGCATTCATTAATTTTGTGACTATTTTTTAAATCCCTAAACACAGAAGCAAGTGATGTAAATAAGGGACCACCTGGAAAGAAGTCTTGTGCTGCAGGACATGCTCAAGCCCTACCTCTTCTATGAACATGGCACCTGGAACTTAAAAGGGTCCCCACTAGACTTAAAGGTGCAGTGAGCGAAGTACTTCACTGACCACTCAGGAGAGCAGCCCCAGCTGTGCCAGACCAGCTGTCTGTCTAGCCCACTATTCTCTTTCTGACAGTGGCAACAGAGCAACCAGCCACTAATCATGGTCCACTTCCCCAGCACCATCCCAACAACCACAGCTGCTGAGTAACAGGGATGTTGGGCCAAATACTGCTACCTGTACCATTTGCTTATAAATCTGCCCATGAATTTGTCCAATCCTTTTTTTAAATACGGTGATGCCATTTGGCTCGGCAATTTCCCATGGCAGCAAATTCCAAAAGTTTACTATCAGCTGCACAAACAAATATTTTACCTGTTTTAGACTGCTCTTCCACTTGTTTTACTGAGCATCTCCTAGATCTAACGAGTAACATTCTGTGCTTCCCTTAATCCACCACTTCAGGACTTAGTAAACCTGCTTCCAATTCACCCCTCCGTCCTCTTCTCTACAAGCTGAAGGATTCCAGCCTTTTCAGACTCGTGCAAGGACACTGCTTACCTAGCTCAGTCCTGAACTAGAATATTCCCATCTTATTACTACAGTTCTAACAAAAGCACTGTAATAAACAAACAAACAAATAAATAAATATAGTTACCATCAGAGAGAGATTCATAGTCATAGTCATATTCATCCTCTTCATCTTCTTCCTCTTCGTTGGTAGGTGTGGGGTTGCTAGCACCATTGCTAGCCTGTGCTTGCATATGTGCCAGCTGGTGAGCCTACAACAACAGAAGCACTTACTACATTATTGCTAAGTACTTTTAAAAAGAAAAAGAATTTTCATCACTGTTTGCATCTCATTTTGTTTATATGAAAGCAATGAAATAAGTAAGATGGTTAAGATCAAGCTAAAATATCATTTTCAGGGTTTGAATGCGAAGAGAACTTGTATCGCAAGAAAAAGACTTAATAAGATATGAAACCTAATTAATTATGGGACAATGTCCAAGTTGCACATCATTCAAGACTGCCTTTTTCCAGTCTGAGGTATGCTGTTTCAGAAACAGTTAAATACTTTTTCAAAAGATGGAGAATATCCATATACCAGTATGATCAGTGTGATTTACTCATCTGATAACAAGAATTTAAGTCTAATGCAATTGTGTTTACATTTTGGGTAATGGCAATTAGTTTTCAAGGATTCAGTCTAACTGCTGACTAACCACAGACATTATTAGATTGAGGCTACTAGAGATGAAGCCCTAATTTTCAGAAATCAAAAAATCCTCATGTGGGAATAAGCAGTATTTGAGTAGCAGAGTCCCCCACAAAAAGTCAGTAAGAAATTGAGTATTTGCCTGGTTTGAATATGAAAAAAGAAACAAAGCAGAACTCTACCAAAAATTACTACAAGCATACACACATACTCAATGCATATGACTACTTCTCAAATAAACATGAACAGTAAATGTTACAGCCTCAGAGAAAAGGATTAATTTATGTTTGTCACATAGGGCACGTGGTGTTAATCATAATATTGTGAAGTTTTATAAAATTAATATACAGTTAATATACAGTTAAGCTGTAGCTATAATTTACTGTATGTGTTGTCTACTTATTTGAAAGCGCTGAAATCCACTGAGTCTTCCAAGCATGAATGTGCATTAGATTATTCTGCTGTACATATGGGATTAGCAAAAACTTCAAACACAAATGAACTATTTCTAACAAGAGAGTCTCACTGCTTGCTGTTAAGGAAGGACTTTACCTTTTGTTTCAGTATATCCACTGGTGTTTGATGGGCTTTCAGCTTCTTGTTTTTAAGCAGGATTTTTCTTCTCAGTTGGCCAGGGGAAGGAAGCATGGGATCATCAGAAAAGTCACTCTCAAACAAAAACTTTGTCACCAACTTATCTCCAAATACATTCTGAAACAGCAAGAACACGCGATGTATTATGGAAAATCCCAAGGCGTGTGCATGGAATAATTCACTGCAATTTATGGCCTACCTTGAAAATCTCGGCCATCTTGCGCTGCTGCGGCAGCGAGCAGTGGTTTTCTATGGAGATGATGATCGGCATGTCGGAAGTGATGAACGCGTTGCGATCGATGGCTTCAACCACCTCCTGCGAGAGAGAAAGGCCATTGCAAGAACATGGGATCACTCTGCAGCGTTCAGTTCGCCTACTGTTAGCTGAGAGGGGGAGACATCTGCTTTCCTCTGTAAGAAGAGACTACAGCGTGCTTTCAAAGCAAGCTGACATCTTGTTACAACACAAGCCGTAATATCCACTTTTGTTACTTATGTAACAACAAAAAGACAGAAAATTACACTATATATGCTACAAAAACTAATCTGAAAAGCATAATATTTACTGCTGAGAATTTCATGTCTGACATAATCTATAGTTTATATTCTATTAGAATTTAGCCCATCAGGATTTGTGTTTTTCTAGTAGGCCATTACCTTTTCCCATCGTTACAGAAAAAATAACTTCTCATTTTTTTGTTTCTATGTGCAATTACCAGCATACCTTAAAAGAGATCTTTGTAGTAAGAGTGTGCCCATGATAAATGATAGGCATCCCATCATCACCATCCCAGCAGTCTAATTCTACACTTCTGCAACCTTGTAAAAGGACCTACAATGCAATTGAACAGTGTAAGCACATATTAGACACAGTATCACACCATCAAAGCAGAAGACAGACATTGTAGAGATGAACGGAAGCCCAGTGATTCAGCAAAATTGCTGGAAAGAGCAATCTCTGCAAAGTAAACAGCCCACAGAAGGTATAGTCCCCAGACAACTGCATTCCCTAACTGAACTCCTTATTTCTCGGTGAAAAAGAATGGGAAAATTAAGAAAGCATGTATGTTCTTGGAAGAATTACCATAAAGCTTTCAAATTCATGGTATCTTAGAGGACACATGGAATCTGTTTGCAGAAGGTGGTTCTTACTGTATAGCTTAATTTTCTGAGAGAGAGAAACATTACCATATTTCTACCTGCAAAAGCAGCTATAAAGCAACATGGCAATTTATTCCAGGTTGCTCCTGTGACAGCTTATGGGGAAAGCACCTGCAGTTTGTTTGTTGGGGTTTTTTTGTTATTGTTAGTTTTATAAATAAAAGATAGTCTGAAAATGATGTCTTAAGAAACTTCTATGAGGACAGTTAAAATGCAAATGTGCCAGGCCATCTTAATCAATTATATTAAGCTAATTTATAGCCATCAATTCATTCATCAAATTTTTAATTATTCATGTATTTATTTTAGAAAGCCATTGCTAAAAAAAAAAAAATGAAGGAAGCAAAGAGGAAGGATGAAGGGAGAGATAAGTCAACCCATATTTTGGTAGCCCATTTTATTATTGCTATCAGTATTTAGCATGCCTGTCATCTGTACTACAATTTAACATTTTACTGAATAGAAACATCTCAACAATCAAACCCATTTGCAACAAAACCGTTAATGAGCAAAGAAAAAATTACTTCTACTCAAAACCTGAATAATATGATTTCAGACAGTTGTGTCCACAGCTGGCACTCCACCACTTCTGTGAGAGCCAGACACTGAGCCAGAACAAAGAGCCCTTTCAGCAGGCAACAACTACTTGAGGGACAGGAAGAAGCTTTTCTTACTCAGGCAAACCTTGAAGGCAGTTGATCTCTACCTGACTTCCCATCTATTACCAGCACAATACTAAGATCACTGTGCAGTGCTACTACAGGAACCTCTGCAACTGCATTACTCGTGCATTCATGTTATTCAGGATTTCCTAACACAGCCTCACCTCTGTCTATAGCCGCAGGTGAGGGAGCACATGGGACACCAGATGAGTCTTTTCTCAGTGGTGAGTCTTTAACTCTCAGCATAATGAAAACACTACTGACAGGAAGTCTGATGCTTTCTCCAGCATTTTGTAAACACACAGACATACAAATATATATATACAAACAAACACAGAACTGAAAGCCCCAGGGAGAAATTGTTCCTTCCCTGCTCACCACCCATCAGGCATAAAGCCTAAAAACTGTAGAATATTCCTAGAAGTAACGTTTTTAGAAGTTATAGTTCTATTTGAAATTTGTCTTTGCAGTGCAATGTACAGTATTTCAGTAGTGTTTTTGACATCTGAATGAACTAAAATATTAGATCAGTCTTTCCTGTGGGAAAGTCTAATTTTAGTAGGTTGGGTCAGACCGACTGGTGTCTAAATGCTATGAATCTCAAACTAAACCCATTTTTTTGCCTTAGAAAAGGCATTTGAGCACAACTGTTCTTACAGGCAGCTTTCCCACACATCATGTTTTCCAACGTTTTGCAAGCAGGGGTTTAGGACATTTAGATTTTCAAAGCAAAAGGGTCATGTTCCTGAAACTTGACAGTAAAACAAACAAGTTCATGTTGAAAGCTACAGAACAATCCAATCCTGCATACCTGGCTGTAGAGTTCTACTGAGGACTCCCCTTTAAGCTGATGGCCAGTAAGGTAAGTATTGTGTGAGGATTCTATGTAGTAATATGAGAGAGGAAAGTGCAAGTCCTCAGCATTCTCCTGTGATTCATCATTTTTGGAGGCAAAGTTGTCTTTATCCATCAAAAATCTAGAAGTGAGAAGATGTGAAGAAATTTTATGCTGTGCTGACCATTTTGTGACTCTCC
Source organism: Oriolus oriolus (assembly GCA_013400235.1). NCBI lineage: Eukaryota > Metazoa > Chordata > Aves > Passeriformes > Corvidae > Oriolus > Oriolus oriolus. Next base: position 1,099,980 of record VXBT01011130.1, read on the forward strand.
TAGAAACATCAATACACTTGTATCATCTTTTAACACATACATATACACATGTATACATAAATTATTGTGTAACTAATTACCTTGCAAATCCTTCAAAAGATAGCAGCCCCTGCTGGCACATGTTCACGCTAGGTTCAAATTTCTATAATGAGGAAGGAATTAAAGAGATATATAATAACAATTCTTAGAAATATGTCTTTGTCATGTTTTTATATGTTGTCTGCTCATAGCACTGAACAGTTAGTACGTAAAACCAGTCTTTTTGTGGATAAAGTAATCAGGTGCCTGTGAACAAACATACTAAAGTCATAATCATAAATCAAAGAATCATTCAGGTTGAGAAGGATGTTGGGAGATCGTCTAATCCAACCTCCTGTTCAAAGCTGAGACAGTAATTAAGTTGAAATTAAGAAAGATTTATGATTAGGTGTCGTACTCCCATCTATTACGTTTAAATACAACATACCACCATCTAAAATTAACGAGATTTGTGGTATTCCTACTTGAAGTTTCTTTAGAATTCCTGTCTTTCAAACTTTGCAATTCTATCTTACATGCTGATAGTTATATATAGTTTTTAGCCTTTGTTAACTGCTAAATGGGGGCTTAGTTTTGGAGTACATTAATTATGCATGTTTCAAGGAATAAAAATTTTTCTACACACTTTCCAAAATCATCAGCCATTGAACACAAGGGAATAAAATGCCCATGTTCGCTCTGGAAATTTTTTTACAATAAAATAAAAATATGTGGAAATGGTGTTTTTTAAAGTTCCAGAGTAGGGTTATCCTCAATCAAATGTGGTCACAGACAAGGATAAATAAATGAACTGTCACAAACACTTTTCTAGCTGGTGACATCCCTTCCCTGCTAAAGTACACATAGCTAATAAAACTATTTATTTGCATTTTTTAAATGGATATATTTATGGACATCCATACAATTTTCTAGCCCAAAATAAAGACAGTATTAAATTTTAAATTCAAGCAAACTGTAGAGACAAAATCAGTGTGAAAGGAGATACCCACACAGATGCTATTCTGAACAGCATACAATGTTAATGGGCAAAATGGAAGTACCAGGAGTTCTAGTAAAAAGGAAATACAAGATATTTGTATTACAGACCTGGATAATACTGAGGATTTCATCATAGGTGCAGTGTTCTCCTTGACAATTCACTAGGAAGTCATTCAGCTGCTGGATTCCTACTCCAAATACTCCCAGCGATGTGCTTTCGACTCCAGTACCATTGGTTACGATGCTGGCAGCAGCAATAGCATCAGATATTTGCCTCTGGTTGTCTGATAGCTGCTGCCTGCTCTTAATGAACAAACCAAGGTCTGAAACATTTCTAGTCAACAAATCTTAAAAGAAAAATGAGGAAATAAAAATATAAGCTAAATAATTATGTGTATTATATATCCTGTACAGAATATAATGTAGTATACAATAGATACACAAGTATCTAACTGAGTGTTTTAGCTTTGACACAGTAAATTAGGAAAAAACCATCTTGTTTCTATCCACTAACAGAGGAGAGAGCATTAAGCATGCATGTGAGCGGACTACAGGTGTCAAAATCCTGGAACCCTTAACATGGATCCACAACCTCTCACACACCCAGGACTCTCCTGCTCCCTCTCACCACCACGTACAGTCTCAATGCCTTTCCTTCACTGTGTGCAACCCCATACCCTTCCTGTTCAATCACCCTTTATCTTCTTCCAGTCTCCTATGCCAATTGTTCTGCACCCTCCCCACAAGCTGCTTGGCACAAAGACTGTTTTCTTTACACGAGGCCAAAGTCCCAGACTTAGATTATGGTAACTGAGGAATGTAAAGGGGGACAGAGGCTTCCTTCCCCCTTATCCCACATGAAGCAGATCCACTAGGAAACTAGATAAGAGAAAAACAGCCAAATGGGACACAGGGCACAGCCTCCCCATTTCTCCTCCTTATATTTGCTCAGTGTTGTAGTCCTTACAGGGCTCCTGCAACCTGTACAGATCCCTGGGCTCAGCCACTCAGCAACAAGTTTTATTCCTCTGCTACTACCAGTTGCAAATATATCTGGCTAATGAAAAGCTGGAATACTTTTCCTTCACTTCACTTTTGTCTTATATCCTGCTAACTAGGTATTAGTGGAGGCATGGCAGTAGTCCCTTACTTAAACTTATAACTGATAATGAGACTGACAGACACATTATATTAAGGCAAATACTTGAAGTTGCTCAGCAGTCCAACAGACGCATTTTTTCCTTTAACTAACCTAAATCAGGCTGGAATCCACTGCTATTTTCATCAATCTTCAAATTAGTATAAAGTGGAGCAGGCTCTAAGCCAGACCGGTTGCAAGGCACAGCATAAACATCAAAAAGGTCTTTCAGATCCTTGCGGCTACGGACACTGCAAAAAGAGCGGAGAAGTTAAATTTTTGCTCTTTTATAGGTTTGGATGAATGAAATTAGTACAGAAAAAAGTATCTTTTACCTGAAAGATTTGAAGAGCTCTACAAATTCCACAAAAGTCATGTTACTATCAGACACCATGAAGTTCTGAAATCCCTTCATTCCTCCTTTGACGCGGCCATGCCAGCTACTGCTGCTCCATGTGCTAAGTCAAAAAAGACTGCTGTAGTTTGGTTACATTAAACCTCTACTTAACTGAAATATTACGCATTACTGTATTAACAGTTTGTTTGTGCTCTCCTTAATGCATTTATTACCAATATCTGGAAGAAGCAAATAAAGCACTGTCTTATAAGATGCATAACGATGGTTTTTACCTTCTCACTTTATAGCAGCTATTTTTTTTCTTCAAGACAACTGCAAACTTTATCAGAATGAATAACGTATATTATACAATTTAAAACTTTCATGTGGAAAAAGGCCTGATGCACATGGCACAAATGAAAGTGCTTATTTTCCCTTTAAAGAAAACAATGCCAGTATTCTTGTAACGCAGGCTGTGTATAAGGTTCATTGAAGATGAAATAATAAAATAGATTGTTCTGTAACTGCAATAATTAATCCAAGTTGTGCAGCTGAAAAGGGTTTTTGAAGTAGAACCAGCACATTTCCAAAAGTCACAACCCAAAATCTTCAGGTTACTAGAGGATTTACACTGGTCAGTACAGTTAGGCCCTGACTTGAGCAGTATGAACAAGTTCTTAGTAAACGACATGTACTAACTTGCAATGAGGGGCTGAGCTCTTGAGCCCCTTCCTGGGCCTAAACACCAATGAACACACATTACAGGAATGGGATCTGCCAGCACCAGCATCCTGAAAAGGGCAGGATCTAAGCAAACAACACAAATATCAAGAACTATCTAGTTTGAACCATAAGTAACTGCAGAAGTTACAGTATTTCCTTCAAAATATCAGACCATGTGTCAGATTTTATTGCTCTGTAATGTTCAAATACACAGATCCATTCATCTATGAATCTTGCCATCAGGTTCAGTACAAATAGTTCTGACATGGAAACTATGTGATGGAAAAACAGGACCAGCTTGTTGTCCAGTGTTCCTAAAGACATGCCTGCAGGCAGGTGACTTTTTACACAAATACGCTGGACCAGATTCCTGAGTTTACTCCTGGCATGGGATGGATGCATGCAATTGAAAACACAATGTGATTTAAAACTATTAAAAAATACAATCTACTTTAGTTGATAATGTTTGATTTGTTTGACATCACTACGACAAGTACTGACATACTGCATATAACTTTTTTTAGCTAAAATAATTCCTAGCATTTTTATCAGAGAGGAAAAATAAACCATGATGAGGAAAGTCTCTAGACTCCAGAAAACAGACTGGAACTGTAGACTACAAATGGGAGATCAAGAGCAGAAGAAAATGCTCAGCATTTCACCCGATCTGATCACTAAAGATTATCTTCCAGAGTAATGGAAAATAAATACAAACAAAAGGGTTTTTTTAAAAAAAGCCTAAACCCCCAAGAAAACCCCACCATCACCAATGAAAACTGCGATTAGTTGCAGTCTGAATTACACCTGTAGATAGTTAATGAGAGAGGAGGTTTACTCTCTCTTCCCAAAAAAGCCCCCATCTCTAGTTTTCCATATCCTGTGCTCTGTGTTCCCAGTGACCTTACCAACCATTCTCCTGCTTCCTCCACCTTACAAGTGGCACTAGATTTCCAAGGAACTTGGAAATTTGTCAGATGCCCATCTGCTTTGAAGGAATGACAGAAGCAGCTGCAAGCTACCTGTGTTCAGAATAAAGCTCTCCAGTGTTCCAAATTTCTTAATGGCTCATGAAAACTGGGTCAGGATAATGGGTAAAACATGTAAATCTATCCTGAGGAAGACTTCTTCAGGATATATGAAACAGCCATAAGCTACATCCTGAGGAAGTTCTAGCAAGAAGGGTCAGAGCAAATTTCAGATTGCTCTGCGAAGCAATGCTGTGGAGGTGCCAGACAATTTTGCCGGGGAAAACCTGTGATAACAGGGGGAGCTCCACAGTGCTTAGCTACACATAGATCCATGCAGAAACCCTGTCCTGAGAGGATTTAAAGGAACATTAGCTGTTCTTTCCCAGGGAATGTGAGTTCTCCATTGAGCCTTTTAATCTCATTTAGAGACAACAACTATTTTGGCATAAAAGCAAAAAGCAGATTTGCGAAACACAGAAGCATTTTCCAGAGATAGCAAAGCAGTATTTTTTCAGTCCAATGTAAAAGAAAGCTGTTCTCATCCTTAAAAAAAAAAAAATTGCTTACCAAGACAAATCCAAGTTTGTGAATGACAGTGAAAAACAAAAAGAACACAGAGGCTCACAAAGCAGTGTTAAGCCAACCACTTATGTTCACAGGTGGCTCTATTACTCACACCTATTGCCAAACTCAACTATTTTAAATATAAATACAATCCCCAAGAAATACACAACAGAAACTATTGCACAAGACATGTCTCTTCAAAAATAATGTTCTACCAGCAGCAATAATCTCTTCCATTGTTTACTGTTGCTCTCCTGGAACCCCGAGATTTATACTCATATTTCAGCATTCCTTCTCTGAAAAGGCACTGGAAAGCCTCTGTTGAGACTGTCCTCTTGTATGTCATAAAGTACTGTCCACATCCCTGACATATTATCATTGTTACATTATATTATTAATTGATTACTACTACCATCACCATTAGTATTTACAGAATTAATATAATAGTGCACTATGTTACTGCACATATTGCAACAGTATAACCTTTTACACTGCCTAAGTGACACAAAAAGGATGAATGTTCAAGAAAATGAGGCCTGTAAGAGAAAGATTCCAAATCTGTTCCTCCAGTTCCCAAGACAGTACTACAGTCATCACCAGGAATGTCAGCAAAAGTTATTACTCCCCCAGGTAGAAATTATTTGTGCTGAGAAACCTCAGAACTTCAGTTCACACATCTATAACATTTCTGTTGATTTTCACTATACAGAAGATGCCTATAACTATGTTTTGGAGAAGATCTGGAGAAAGAGTTAAACTGTGTAGTTTTGGAACAGCATTCCAATCTGCTTCTGTAACAGACATAAACTGAAGCATGCTGCTCAGGGACTTGCTACAAAGCCATCCTCAGATTCATGGCATTTCAGCTTAAATGTCTTGTGTTGTTCTACAATGTATTTTAGATGTCTACAAAAAGGCTAATGACATTTCTGGTGCTGTTTTTGTCAGATTTTGCCAGTTTGGCACAAACCCCACATTTGATGATAAATAAGTAATAGTAGCTTCTTTTCATTCTAAATCAAAGCATTGATTTTGTCCTTACCTAGACTGACTTTTGCCTGACGATATTACAGGAGAGGAGACTGGTCTTGCTGGTGATGTAGCTCCTAAATTAGGAGATCCAGATGCTGTCAGAGAGTGAGCTCTTCTTGATGGCAGGTTGTTAGACGGAGAAGCATTAACAATATTTTGATCTAAGGAGAAAACAAAAGTTTTCATCACAATTACAACAATAAAAATGCTTTTGTCCAGGAGACCTATATGATATTTCATTACAACAGAGTAAGACACTAACAGGATTCCAGATTTGTCCCAAAACAGTCAAAAAAGTACATATTGAAAAACACTTACAAGTGCATTTTATCTGAATAGAAAGGGAATGCCACTGAAACTAAATTAAAGAACAATCATGAACAACTACAGAAATGAATTTCAAAGTTCACAGCATTTGGAGTTTCAACTGCAAAAGTAGGTTTGTAAGTTTATTTTTAACACTACAAAAAATGTCTGCATAAAAAGACTTTGAGCAAAAACCCTGACAGACTTTTAAGTAGTGAAGCAATATATTTACCTGTTTCTTCTTGTTCATCAATATCTTGAGGATCTGAACCACTTCTATTACGACATTCCTTACAGCTTTTTGCCTTCCGAGTAGCCATTTCATCATCAGTGGCCTCTCCACTTTCACCCTAGAAATAATGAGCACCATAATAAATATCCCAAACCCACTATTTCCATTTCTTATCAGTACAATCTGTAACAAAACCATGATATAAATTAGCTATTCCTTACGAAACAGACTCTTGTCAGGCCAATACCAGTAGAAAAGAGACAACTTAAACAAAAACATAGTCAAGCGTGGGACCATTAGGTGTTACCTCAGTTTGACATCACACAGAAGATGACAATGATTGTACTCCTCTAAAATGTTGCAGCTGGTTTTACACTATTTCACTGGTGCACTGGAGCCCTGAAGAGGATGGATCTTTTCATTTGAGAATCTTTCTACCTGTCTGCTAGAAAATATGGGTAGCATAGAGGTGCTAGGCCTGCATTTTCCTCTCTCCTGCCTACTGCTGAAAGCAGTTTTCTCCAGGAAAAGAGAGGAGACTCCAGACTAGGTCATGTTTCTGTCACCCCATGAGATAAAAGTGAGTGCTAATCCGAGGTGGAATAACTGTGATAGTATTTTTTGAAACATGAAAACAAAAACGATTTAAAAAATTACACTAGCCTCCAGACATCACTTTGCATGTTAAGATTTTTATTACCACCAGTATTTTTACCTTTATGCTGAGGTAGCACCTAAAGGTTGCAAGAAGATTCTGTCCCTTTCTGCTAGCCCTGGCACCGACATGTCCTAACAACGCTGCAAGCATGAAAAAAGAAATACAAACTATCGGAAAACCATAATCCCCAAACTTGGAACTACAATAAACAGTTTTTAAATTATCATCTAATTTCTTTTCTGTGGTTCAGAACACAGCTACACAGTAACTGCAAGAAGGAAACAAAACACACGAATAAACAAAATATTCTACCCTGATGAGTACTTTCTTCTTTTTCTTAGCTGTGCTGATTCCCAGAGTGTTGTTTCTCTGTACATTGGGCTTCTCAGTGCTTTTGGTGAGAGATCCTGTGCCTGTGCTTCTTGCACTCCATCGTCTGCCTCCGAACAGCTCAACAGCCTGAGCCAAGGTTGGGCCTTCAAATCTTCCATCCTCCTACAAATATTGTCAGTGTTAACAAAACAAGGAGAATAAGGACACATTTTTTAAGCAATAATATAGATATCTCTGAGGAACCAATGAAAGAAACATCAAGAGGAGGTAATTTTTGGTTACTGAGTGAATTCCCCAGGGCTATTTTGTTTGCTGCTTTGGGGATGTTTCTGGCCCTAACTATTATCACTCATTATTTTGGTGCCCTTTTCAAGTACTGTCATTGCTTTTTTCTTTGATAAAATACTTACGTTATTTACTGTAATTGGAAAAGCTTAAAAGTGAAGATGAGATCAGGCGTTAGCTCCAAACATGTGAAGAGCTTCATAAGAAAAAAAATTTAACCTCAGTGTATTGAAAACTTACAAGCTTTGACATAACCTTGCGTGGAGAATCATATCTTGCTGCTTAAACCATGTTACAAAGTTGGAGGTTTAATGTTACTCTAATCTAATCTTACTTACAATAGAAACTAGTTGCATTACATTAAGTTGTTGATACCTTTGAACTTTTTTATAGAGAATCACAGCATCTTTTACCTGGTAAAGGCTGACATACTGTTTCCGTAGCCACTGTAGTCTTTGATCAGGGAATCTCCTCATTTTTCTTACAGCTTTAGTCAATTCCAGCAATCCATCATACAGCATTCTGGCAGTGTATTTTGGAGCAACAAAGTGCAGCAACTTATTATCAGTAGTTTGAAGTCCATAAAGTAGTGTTATACCATTTTCTTCAAGGGACATATTACAAAGTTTATTTTGAACACACACAGTGTGCATATCAATGCCCGAGTGTCCCATATATACAGCCTTGGCTGAAAACAAGTCCAAAAAACCTTCCACCAGTCCAGTATTACCAAGAAACTGGTATTTACCAAGCTCAGCAGTATTACCCAGCACACTCAGTTTTGCCTTGGCATTTGCAGGGCAAACTGTTGTGGGTTTTGTCCAAGTCAAAGTACTATTGTCAGGCTGGAGCTGAAGAAAGCAGCGAGCTGAGAGATGTGTCTCCTGGTCATAATGAATGACAGTTGCCCCTTGTTGCATGAACTGATGGACATCAGCCCTGATGGACAACACGTACCAGGGAATGAGTTCTATCCCATGGCAGAAAGCCTTTTGTTGCTCTTCCGTTGAATTTGCGTCCCATTCCTTCAACTGCTCAAATATGTCACTTTCAGAATCTGAAAGATCTCCAATGAGAAATCTGCATGTGAGCAAAGATGAGAGATTTATTTTTAGTGATACATGTGCTGATTTATGCTATGCTTGATGAATATTTCCTCTGCTGTAGTTTAAATAAATGAACTACTATCATCACTATATAACTGGGACTTACAGGAACTTGTGTAGTTTTGGAAGTTTATTTTTTAATTTATTTATTTGGAATTTATATTATTGCAATTTTGCATTAATTAATAGATGCTGCTTGAATTAATTATAACTCCTGAAACAAAATGATTATATTTTCCTAGAACTTTCCAAACTTTGCATTAATAATAAAAAGCGTCTGATTGGTTCTTAAAGCCAAGTGATTCCAGTTGCCAGTCTCACTGCGTAAGACTGCTTCAGCTGAAATATCAAGTACCTAATGTGGAAAGTGTCAGCAGGATGTAGTGGATTTCAGACAGGACTTCTAATCTCTGTTCTATTACTGATTTAATGTGCAGACCTTTCACATTATATAATACTCTGATCAACACTAGTAAAAAAGTGGTTAAAATACATAGTTTCCTCATAAGAATGCAGCAAGAATTTTATCAGATACTTTCCATCAGAAATTTTATTTTACTTAAGGAAAATATTAACATAAAACTTGTATGCTTCTGAAATATTTTGCCAAAATTAGAAACAGTAGATACAGAGTAACAATACTGAGCGAGTAGAAGAGTTAGTTTAAATAAAATGCCTTCCACACAGAAGCTTCTAACATGTATGGATGTACAAATGTTCAATATTTGGATACTTCAGCGAACATAAAAAGGACAAACTGTTCTGTGCACAACAGAACTAATGAAGTATATTTTCTTAAGGATATCCAGACAATAAAATCCAAACCAACTTCCTCTACATATCCTTCAAGACATCTTGTCCTAATACCCTCCGTGCTTCCCTTTCCTATCACCACAGCACTCCCAGTTCCTGCCCCTCTCCTACCAACCAAGCCAAAGATGATTCATGTTGTGTTTCCAAGTCATATGCGCCATCTTTCCCAGTGCTACACAGCACATAAGACCATCAACTTTTCCTCAAACTCTTCTCTACCTGGATTACAAATTAACCTGAATTTTTCCCTTATTCCATACAGCAATTCTAATGATTCCTCTACAGATTTATTTATTGATGAGATCTCTATCTCTTCACCAAATTTATAAAAAAAGGGGCAAATAGGCTGAGGATTTATTGCTTGTGGTGAGTGGGCCTGATGGAATAACTGCATTAACTGCAGTCTTAATTGGAGCTCTATTTGCTTAAGAAATATTCCTAAAAATAATGGTCATGCATGATAACTCAGCTGATATAAATTGTCTTACTAGAGTCTTACCAGACACATGTAAATAGAAATATCTACCTGTATTATACAAAAGTAACATTTTAAAATTAAAGAAACAACTGAAGCAGCTCCTTCTCCCCTATGCCCTCAAAACAATCAAACAAGTCTCTGTAAAAACGCTATAAAATGTATTCTGAGAGCAGATGTGCATGGCTGGAGGAGTCTATTACAGCAGAGACAGAAATGGCAGAGCTTTGTTTATGCCTTGTTTCACATGTGCTGCATGCTGCAGATTACCATGTACAGGAAGCAGGTAAGCCAAGCACACACACGTAACCACACACAGAAATGGAGCCTCTGACACCGCTGTCACTTGCTGAGAGCACTTACAGAGCCTGGGGCGCACCAGGGGCTTTCCTTACACGCGCTGCACTGAGAGGCAAGGAGATGAAAAGATAAAGGAAACAGTGACGCAGATTGCAGTTTTAGAGGAAAAAAATGGCAAGGTACACAAGAAGAAAAAAAAAATGGAGGCTTTCCCCCATTATTTTATATGTTGTTCAGTGTAATTGGAAAAGCTTAAAAGTGAAGATGAGATCAGGCTAATAAAGCAATGATTCAAAGTCAGCAGTATCTTCATAAGTCACTCAATAATTAACAATTCCATAAAAACTGTATTTCAAACTTGGTTTGGTTTTTTTTTTTCATTTTCATGCCCATTGGTTTTTTTAAAATTTATTAATTGTCAAATTTGAATTCTAAAAAAGATTAATGTTTGATATTTATCTGGCATGTACAGAAATCCAGGGCAATTAGATGGGTCACTGACTACAGAGTGAAAGAGTTTTATTTGCTAAGGCAAGTAGGAAAGTAATTCTAGCCACTGCCCATTGATACTATTAGATGCCTTTCATTTTCTTCAAATCAAATTAACCTACCAGCTTTGGTGCATTCATGTTCCACAATACAAATCCAAATCATCAAAAGAAAAACTAACTGAAAATCTTTCTTGCAATCATAAAGTAATGAGAAACATGTTATGCAGTGCATTTTTCTGCCTTTATGACCACAACACTACAATTATCAGATAATGCATAATTATGATATAAGTTGGATTTTATAACACATTATGCAAATATGACAGGTCTCACAAGAAAGAGGACTAAACTTCTTCCTTAGAACCTTTTAGCTGTTCATAGCAATAAAAATAAACCAGTCACAGCCTCCATACAAGTACAACAGATCATTGCCCTTCTGCCTCCGAAGCCATTTGCTCCTGTGCCTCACCCAGCTTTCTGCATGCCCGAGAAAGCCACAGCAAGTGAATAAGGAGAAGTAACAGCTTATGAGATACTTGAGTTAAATCAGGGCTTTCAGAAGTATTCTCCTACAAGTATTATAAAATCAGTTTTTTCTGCATCAGAAGTACAGATACTCATAACTGAGTAGTTAGTAGCCTGAACCAGGAAACATAACTTTAATTACCTATCCGCAGTTTTGTCCACTTAAATTTTAAATTTTCATTTCAGATTCACACTGGGTTTTTTTAAAAAAGTGAATTCCTACTTTCACTTTATTTTAGAGCGGAACATACCAGATTATATTTATGTATAAAGTATAAATAAGTAATTTACCAGGAAATTATTTCATAAACCCATATAAAAAGGAACTCTGTTTAATTTCAACTTTGTTCATCCAAGTGAAATGTTTATATGCCTAGCTTATTCACCATTTGAACTGCGATTTGCAAGTTGATTTTAAAGTATATTAATTAACAAAAAATAATTCCTAGAAGAAAGTACTTGGACTGAAGTAAGAGATAACATAAATGGGCAGAGAATGGGTCTGTCTTTCTTGGCTTAATCCAGCCACTGCTTAATCTGCTCCACTTCCCAGAAGCAACTAAAGCCACATGTGAATAATTCTATTAGAAACCATTCTTTCAGGAAATAATGATTATTTATTTGAAATGAAATTCAGAATTACATGTTAATGAAATAAATGCATTTTCAACAGGAAGATGGTAGCTGCCTCTCAGGCAATCACTTATTAGATTTAATGTTTAAGTAGCTGAAATAAGTTGGATAGTTCTCAACATATTGATATTTCTGACACACCTTATCAATAAAACAAACCAAGCAGTGACTTAAGCATGGCTTTTTTTTGCAAGCCTTCATGCAATTTTACAGTGCTTCACCTCAGAGCAGTACAGTTCTGTTACTTAATTTGAAATCAGTCTATCACAGTTACTTACTTAAAAGCCATCCTGACTCACCTATGTCTACATGGGCTTTGCAATGAGACTTAATTGCAAAGCAACATTCTAGAATATCATGTAATGTCTTAAACTTTGCATTTTCTGTATTTCCTGCTGGTGACTAGTACAGTCTTCAAAAGTGGTCTTCAAAGTGAAATCAGATTGCTGAACACTGAGCTTTTTTTACACAGGGCACAATGAAGTAAACTTCTTTGCAAAACAGCAGGACTACAGCAACCTAAAAATTCAAAATGTGTACTCACACATGAATGTTTTCTGGACAAAATGTAAACCCCTCAAACTAACATGTCCTTAAAAGAAGAAGTCTTTGGAAGGATAATAAATAACCTTTATTTTGAAGGGGCCAGAACACTGCCTGAGCATGCAGAATATAATGTTCTGAGCTCTGATAACAAATATGTCCTGGTGCTATTCCTGTCACTAGAGATCAAAATTGTAATTGTAACTGTGGATTTTTAAAGCCCTCTGTGTAAGACAAAAAGGATTTACCCTTATCGTGAGAGGAAGTAATTACATCATGAGGGAAAATATAGCTATACAGAGAGTTTCCAAGCAGTTGAGTATCAGGGGATAAAAGTTCTGAATTGGAAATAGATAAATACAAGGGAAGATGTTAAAGTTGCTCTTATTTCTAAAAGCAAGCCTTGGTAAAAGAAAATCAAAGATTAAAACCATGAAATATACATCTGACTATAGAAAATAAAATGAGACCTACTGGTACCGGTTTTTGTCCTTCAAGGAGTTTTTCCTCGAATCACTCCCTTCACTAACATTATCTTCACCCTCTTCAGACTCCAAACTGCGATTGCAGCTTCGAATAGTTTGAAAGATATTGTTTGTTGTTGATTCTTTTTCTGGATTATTTAAACCATCTTGGCCTACTCGTTGTAAGAAATTATCTTGTCCACTGTAATCTGAAACAAACTATAGAGATATCGAAAAGATTAGTATAGTTATAAATAGAACTTTGTGTCATCTACTTCTTACTGTAGAAATTTTTACTATTAAGAATATTTAGTGCATATTTCCTACTTGCTTCCCATGAGATTTTGTGCCTACTTGCAACCCAAAACAGACCAAATAATTTCATAAGTGAAGTAACAGAAATTAAAGTAACTCTTGAAAACTTTAAAAAAGCCTCAGTCTTTAACTTTTCATCTAACAGAGGCATTTTTCCTTTAAAACCAAAATAATAAAACTCAGATGAATTGTTTCTTTCCATAGAGGAGAAGCTTGATCTGATAAGCTTCTAAATTCCATTTTTAAGGAACTGAAAACTTCCAATTCCCAGTGAATTAAGTGGAAGGTCAGAGTATTTAGCAGAAAATAATTACACATTTCAGGCTTTACTTACTTAATCCAAAGTATAAACACGATCCTTTGTTACTAATGCTAATTTCTCAGTACTCTGATATTGAACTAGGTAGAAACAACCAAATCTAAACTGGTAAGTAACTATGGGAATTAAATTGAGGTCCATGTAACTGACCAGTCTAGTAACAGTCTGGTTTAGAAAACTTTAATTAGATGATGCCTTTGTGTAAGATTATATTAAATAAAGCACTGGCTAAGAACATAACATCTTAGCATATTCGTCTCATTTACCTCTAATGTTTCATCCTGGGAGTTATAGCGTGGACAGAGTCTGATGAGGCTTGATGCTCCATCCAAAACTTCACAGAGCTCTTTTAAAAATACACCACAGAAAGGAACAACTTTACAGCCTGGAATATTGAGTGCCCGGTTGACCACTTTCCTGTATTCCGATGATGACTCATGCTGTGCCATAGCATCCTTCAGGCTTCGCATGGTTTCAATATCAGACTGGTCCATAAATTGCCACATTTTTAACACTTTTCTTGACCTATTACAAGAAGACATCACCGCATTTATTAAAAAAAGAAACAATTTACCTTCAAGTTCAACACCTGCAGCATATATGTAATAGAGGAAATTATCATTGCTCAGAAATGAATGCATGAAATCAAGGCCATTATTTTTATGAAAATTCCCCTCTTTGAACTATCAAAGAACAAAACCAAAAGTGAAAAACTAGCAGTCTGATCTACTGGAGTAGTATTTCACATTTTAACAAAAGCCCAGCTGCATAAAACATACCAGCAGGCTTTCTAACACTTTTATTGTGTCACTGCCTAAAATGTCTGAGGGCCCAGAAAGAAACAAGAAAAGATTAAGAAAACAGCATAAAGATAAACCAGAGTGTTTCTTTCAAATTCCTTGAACTTTATTATGAACAATCCATAAAGCTAGCAAAAGTTGGGGGGGTTTAATGAAATTTATTTTTAAAAATTTACATTGATTTCTTCCCCAATTTGCTCACAAAATAAATTATTTATTTTCACAGAAATAAGGAAGTCAGGACCATGTTCCAGCTCTTAGGTGCCAGTGCAGAGCTGTAGCTGAAAAGAAATTCTGATTTCAAGCAGAAACAGCTCCAAGGACTGTGAGTGCCTCTGGGAGTTCTCTTACCTTCTGAGCTGTGTGTCTATGTAATTTTATGGCCTTTCTTCCCACCCCTGGCCTCAGACACACCAAAGGTCCAAAGATACACTCACAGTAGACTGCCCTTAACCCCACTGTCCTGGAAATGGCTGCTCATCAGCACTAGCCTTCCTCTCCTCGCTTTCTCTTGTGCTGTGCAGATGCATTAGAGATAAAATGAAGCCCTTAATTGGCTTTGCATTTTCCTTCGTAATTTACGTGGCCTGGAGATTGTGGATGTATTCTGCTGAAATATACTCCCCATGCCTATGAGCATTCCAAATGTGTTTTATATACCAAAACCATAAACAAATAGCTCAATGAGATCCTTACTAAACCACAAAGAACAGCAATGCAAACACTTTAGAGCTTTTTTACACAAACATGTTATACAACAAGGGTCAAAGCCAAGAGATGGGAAATTTGATCTTAACTCTTCCCTGTTCAGTCCCATTTGCTGCCCTCTGAACTGCCAGTGCTAAGGCACTGCTTTCCTGCTCCCCTGGCCCTACACGAACCTGTAATTCCAGGGAAAATTGCACAATGAGCCGTCTTTGAGCCCCTACTCTCCTCTTTGAGATAATGCAGGTCCTTCTACATAAGACCATGACAGCACAAGATCCCAACATCAGTCTGTACAAGTAAATCAGAGGGGTTAAAAACCATATTTGGCCATTTGGTTTTGTTGGGGTTCTTTCGTCATTTTGGGATTGGTTTCTTTTTTACATTTAAGACTGATTCTTTTAGAGCACCACCATGATTATGTTTCACTTACATTCTGGAGACTCCAAACCCAATTTACATTAGTCGTAGCTCATTAGATAAACCACATCTGCTTTCCCATTTTCTTTTTACATTTTTAAAAATTTCTGCTAAAACAAAAAACAAGTTTTCTAATGCAACATATTCAGCGTGCACCAGGAAAACTAATGGAGCCTTCAGAGCATTTTGAGAAAAAAAAGGGGTTTAGCATGTTTCATTTTTCCCAAAGGGATTACTAGAAAATCACAGAATGAGATGATGATGTGGCTTAGCCATGGATTTTTGTTTAGTTTCATTGTTCTCCAGAGACATCTGCTTCACAGAAGCTGTAATGTAATCTATCACTGAAAAGCCATTTAAAAAAGAATTGCCAGTACCTTAGCCCTGCTAGGAATTCCATTACAGCATTGTAGTTGCCCATATTCCAGCAGCATTTTGCCACATGTACTAAGTATGAGAAGACTTCTCGTTTCTCCTCCATAGAACCTGCAGTCAGGATCAGCCAGGTAACCCACGAGCTCACCTTGTAAAATCAAACAGACAGTATGGTCAGCCACAGCAATGCCACTTGGAGCATTCATGTGTACTTGAGAGACAATGTGGGTTTTTTGGTTTCTTCCATCAGAAGGGTATCAGTCAAAATTCCACTTACACACTCATGGCCAAATCACGTATGTCTTGCAAACACAACTTACACAGTGACATATTCACATTAGAACAGTTAAATCATTAACTAGTCTAGAAAAGATTTTATTGAACAAAAAACTACTGCATCTTAATATAAAATATTCTGAATATGCATTGATACCACAGAAGAAAATGGACAGCTTCAGGTAGCACTGATTTCTAAAGCTGCTGGAGAGATCTGCAGTATAAATTCTCATTAACATGGCTTACAAATCTCAGCCCCACAGTGAAGAGCCCTTGTTAACAACATGAACAGTGAAAGTTGATAAACTGGAATTTTTTTGTTTTGGTTAATTTCATAAAACTAGATGCATTTAATACACAATTTTGCTAATTCCTATATGCATTGAACATTTCAGATAATTTGCATTATCTGTTTGCAAGATTACAAATGAAGTAAATAAAAAGAAATCCCACCTTCCAAAGTGTGCCCATACTACCAGCTTCTCTTTGGTGATTAATTAATGCCCAAGTCAGAAAGCAACTTAGTACATGATTCTGTTTATGTTTAAACAAATAAAAATCAAACCTTCATTTTATCAGTGTGCAGATTTTCTTTCCAGTTTATGTTCCCACAACATCCATAAAAAGTAGCTATATTTCACATGGAAACCTAATTTAAACCAACTGTTTCTTTTTACAATATGACTCCCAGGAGGCTTGATTTTTGTCATCGTGTAAACACTTAGGAGGCAATAAACGTGATTTGTTTACTGACACTGTGTTCCATTCTTTGGTCCTGAAGGACTCAAGTGTTTACAGATAATACCAGTGTGAGGAGAGGCTTATAAAAATTAGAAAATGCTAGTTCACCCCTCAGGGGCCACTGACTTTTATTTTAAAAACCAAGCATGTGAAATAAAATGTGAATGCATTAGTACTAACAGGAAAATAACCCCAGTGAAAATATATAGGGCTTCTATCTATGCAAGTCTATACAGACTCAGTGTTCTGAGCCACCCACTCCTGAGGGAGGACAGTCAAAGAATATGAAGAATCTAAGTTACTATTTAACCTTTCTGATGGCCAAATCAATCAAGAACAATACATGAGAAATGTCCAGATCAGAAGAAAAGTCTTAATTCCTATATGCAAAGTATATGTCTGTACAAAAAAAAAAAAAAAAAATCACATTTTTAAGACTAAATGCTTGAAGAAATTCATTCACTGGGGACATACTCACGAATGAGGACAATGACTATGGGGATGCTCTAAAAGGTTGTGAGCATCAGGGGACAGCACAGTAACCACTGCAGCAGCTCAGAATGAGAATCTGAATTCAGCTAAAATTTTATTTGATGTGTTTAATTAGTTACTCCTAAAATATAAAAACTCAATCCAGAAAGAAGTGCATACCTGAAGAGCACGAAGGTATGGAAAATACAAACCACCACAGCACTGCGTGGCATGGGGGTCAAATGAGGGCAAAACCAGAATAAAAGGTAATAAAATAGATCCACTAAAAAATCAGAAATTGTGAAACAAAACAGTCAGATCTGTGATTCAAAGTTGGCACAGATTTGTTTTTGTATACTGGAATAAAGTGACATATTATTTTTGGATATTATTCTCATTTTCCAGAAATGGCTCTGTTAGGGAATGCAACTGCTAAATGTGCAACCTCACAAAAAATTAATATTTGTTTTCTATGAAATACCAAATGTGGTAACGATTTGATTAATGTGGCTGTAGACATTTTAAAGAATCATATAAGCAGATATGTTTTAATCTAAGGTAGTAAAGATGTAATGATCAGGAGAAAACAGTATCAAAATTGGGAGTGAGTGTCTCAAAAGGCAGCTGACTTCAGACTCTCCATTAAGAGGAAACCTTGAAACTAGGGCAGCCACTTGCTGAAATTATATTTAATAGAGAATTTAGGATTGCTATAAACAATATGATGAACTTTTACAATCTGTAAACACAAACAAAAAATTATAAAAGGCAGCACGGCTGAGCCTTTGCAGCCTCAAGATACTGTATAACATGTAAGAGCAAAAGAAGGGTACAAAAACACCATGAAGTTTAAGCTCACTCCTCTTGCAGGATAACAACTGGGAGTAGAAAACATTTAAAAATTTTTCACTAAACAAGGAGAAAAACAAAGTGTCTGAATCTTTTTATTTTAAAATAGAATGGGCAAAGGCAGATATAACACATTGGGCAGAATCAGGGGACAGAAGATACAATCTACTCCTGAAAAATAATGAACATGCTTGAAAAACGCTAGTATTTTATTTCTTTTCCTTGAGATCAGGAACAGATGATATTCAAGAAATAACAAACTTAACAATTTTTCATTGAAATGGAAGTTCAGAAGTGGGATTCCTCAGATGCTGTCGATGTACAGCTGAGCTAGATGCCCCTCACACAGAAGAAAAGCAGAGAACAGCTCTGTATAGTTACTTATTTCTTGGTGGCTGTGGAATTCACCTGGAAGCTGAATTCAGAATCCTGTTTTTTCCACTTTGGCAAGCAAGTAGCACAGACGGTATTTTAATGTGGCATAATTTCTCTTCCACTAAAACCAGGGGTTTTCTAGCAGGGGGAAGCGAGCGAAGGGAAGCTCCACCCTGGCAAGCTCTGACTTCTGGACACTCCAGCCAAGTGGACACAGAACAGCACCTCCTCTTGCAGCACTTCCCTCTTGGTTGGCTTGCAGAGCCACCTCCCCAGCTGCACCACAGCCAAGGAGCACCTGACCTGAGGATGAAGCACCATCAGCTGCTTTGGTATGAAGCTGCCACTACAGCAGCACGAGAGCTCCACGACTCAGGCAGTGCCTGAGCACAGACAGCACATCCCAGCCAAAGAGTGCACAGGAGTAGCCTTGCCAAGGAGATCAAAATACATTGCAAGTGTTTCTCAGAATGAGCAGTAAAGCTTTTTGGACCAAGTTTTTGTGTTGGACAGCACTTCAACATCAGATCACAATCTACGTATCAACACAGTAATCATTATTTCCTTAGTTTACTTTTTTTTCACACTTGACTTACATAGTTCTGTTAATGTAACTCATTTTAAACTCCCTTCAGAACAGAAATCATCACAGCAAACCTATAATTAGATTTCCGCTGCACTGCTGGTGAGTCTGAAAAGCATGAGAAAATGTATCCTGGCTTTGCTACGGTAACCCACATGATTGCAAGACACAAGAAAAGTAATAAATTAAAACACGATCCACTTAAACAAGTTGATAATAACATCAGTCTTTTCATTCAGATAGATAAAAATGAGTGTCTTTCAGGGTTACTGGATATTAAGTACTAAACAAGCAAAATCGAATAGATGTTTGCTTAAGATTTAAATACTTTCTAGTGCCCTAATAGAGAGAAGCACTGACAACACCGAGCCAAATTAAGTTCAGATACATACAAAGTAGCCTCATTTGCAAATTTGCAGAGATACAGGAGTCTCCTTCGAATCTGAGCACACAGGACCTGCACCAGATGTCTTAGCAATGCAAGCTGTACTGAGCAATATGTACCACAATTTGCAGTCCAAAAAGATCTGTACAGTTTCAGGTTTTCTGAAATTATCTTTTTATATCACCTCTACTATTTTAACTGCACCAAAATCTATTCTAGTCAATAACTCTTTTTTTTTTTTTAAGTTTTTTGGCTTTTCTTACTTTGATCAAAGACTTCAAGTAAATTCAAGTTAGATATTTCTAATGCATTTGGGAAAGGCATATTTTTACTCAGTGTTAACTTTTTTTTTTTACTTTAAACATGAGAAACATACATCAGTTATTATCAAGGTAAAACGAGCCTATGTTTTTGATTACCTAATTACTGAACTACCACTGATTTGAAGTCTAATCTATATGCAGGCAAAAACCTCCCAATTTGTCAGGGGCAGGATATAGCTTATTACTGAGGCTCAGCTGCTTTTACTAGTAAAATATGAAGGACATGAAAGAGATACCCCTGATGGAACCTGATCTTCAAGTTATGGTACATGACCTTAAATCTCTTTACAAGTGCAGCCTACGGGACTGTTTGTCATTTACTCCACGGGAACCCTGCTCCATGTAGCACACAGGAAGGAGCACCGTTTAATGCATGTTGAATTATTAACTGTATCCCTAAATTTGTGATGGATTTTCTTTACTCATTCTCTTATTTCAGTCTTCCAATATTCAAGATGATGATAATTCAAATATATATGAATATATATATGAATTTATATTTTTATATATATAAATTCCTTACTATCCTCTATATAGCTCCTAGAGAATGTATTATGTGATTCTTTTAAAATGGAAATTAATTTCTTGTTTATATTTTATGAGAATGTAAATGGAGTGATGCTATTGAGGGAGGAAATGATTAACAATTTCCACCTGCAGTGTGCAGTGTTTTATCATTTGTAGTGTTTTACACTCATTTCGCCAGCACTTAAAGTTTGTAAAACTTTTGCAGCAATTCCTAAGCTACATACTTCAGTGTGTGATGCTACATGGAAGAAATGATGTCTTCTATTTTTATATTACATTTTTAGGAACTTCATAATACTTGAGAGATGCAGCTTTCAGAGGTGAAATTACCAAACACAGCTGCCTGCCTGAAGTTTAAACAATTACCACTGCTAGGAAGTAAAACAAACTCTTCTGGTTTACCACAAAGTAAGATTACAGTATATACCTTCTTTACACCTAACATAAAAATTAGCCATTGATATCTTTCTGTAACAAATTGTAACTGATTTAAGTACTGCCTACACTGGAGCAAGAAAGCAAGTTTAATACTGACAAAATAAAGTATGTGCATGAAAAGTCTCTGAATACAAAACAAGAAGATGATTTTTCAGGTATTCAAAGGATAAGCATGGCAATCTATAATCCATTTAATCAAGTCATTCTGGTTTTAGTAATTTTGTTTGATAAAAATCAAGAAATTTGAGTAAAATCTGAAGAACATGAAAAATCCATGTAAAAAACAACCTTCATCAGATATCATGCGGTAATTATGGCAAGAGAGAAAAACAGGATTTTGTTTAAAAGCAGAATTCTTAGTGTATCAGTACAGCCCAATTTCTACCTTTAAAAAGAATAATTAAAAAACACTAGCAGTAAGCACCTTTAGCACTAAGAGCTGGCTGCAATGGGTTCCTCTGCACTGCTAACTGCACAAACCTGTCAGTGCATATTGATGTATATCTGTGTATACATTTATTCACAGTTCTGTGTATAAAACAGAACTGGAATTTTTTACATGGGTTTCACTGAGGTTTAATTATTAAATTTTTTTGGCTCTTGGTATAATATGCAAAATTATTTTCAGATGCATTTTTAAAATCTGAATATTTTAAATTGCATATCTTATGAACAGATGGTTTACTTTACATGCTCGTGTAAAATTATATAACCTTACAGAGAACATCTACCATTTTAAATCTGATTAAACACTATTCCAAACAAGGACTGGAAACAGTTTGATATTCCTACAAACACAATCTTTTTAAAAGTATTATGCAAACCCATTTAGGCATTGCAAAAAAATGCTGAACTAAGAGACAGAGTGCAATATTTATTTACATTCCATTATTTCAGTAAAATGATATGTCTCTGTTTTGCTAGTGAGACTTAAATTTGTATTTTGAATGAACAATGAAAAAAAACCTTACAAAATTTAACCATTAAAAATAAAACTAACATCGCTAAGTGTCCTAAGTAGTCATATTTTAATTAACTTCACTGATTTTAAGAATTACTTAGTGAATGATGAACCCACTCCAGCAGGAGGGCTATACTAACACTGTTCAAACTTTTCTACTTTCTTAGCTTATTTTTTGGCAATCAAATCTTTCCAAAAAATCACCTTATGCATTTGACTTCTTATTTTGCATTTTCAGTTCAGTAGTGGGACTACCTTCAGTCAGCTGTCTGAATGATCTTCCAATCTGGTGCAACTTTCAATCTAAGACATCACAATTGCTTTGCATGTGTATCTCAGCATGGAAAATTAAATGTTTCAGTTTGTTTAAGTTTTATTGGTTTTCTTTTACTTGAAGCTTAAGCCAGAAAGATCGAGTTACAAGAGATTGTTTTCATGGTTATATAATGCAATGATGGAAATTATTTTAAATGTTTACATAAACATAAATGTTTACAACATATACATTGTGCTTGTGTCTCTGTGGTTGCTTTGCTGGTGAGAGGCATAAGAGTGGTTGGGAGTCAGTCACAAAGGTGCGAGAGCCTGCAGGAGTACAGAGACAGAAAAAGAAACAGAACCCCAGGAAGACTGTGACATATGACACTGAGTAAGGAGCACATGTCACTCCAGGTAAAGAAGCAGGGTGAACTCATGTCACACAGGAATCACAGAAAAGAACTAAATGAAGAAGAGAAAGGCACAGGAGGCAACAAGGAGAGATGGAGAAAAAGTATGTAACAGTTGTCAGGGTCCTAAAACACACTTAGGTACCATTTTCCTAACTTCTTCCCAGCTGCCAGGGCTTTGCTAAATCTGCAGAATCTTAACAGTTTCTTCCTACAGTTTTGCATCCTTGAAAACTAAACTTCTGATAGTCAGAGCTCCATCAGAGCAGAAAGATATATTACTACTACTATTAAGTGCACAGCCTTAGAGACTTAGAGCTAATAGTTTCATGAAGGCAGATGTTACTGTATTTCAGTCTAATCCTCCCACACTAGCCACTAATTCAGAATCAGCTTTTAATTACGTTTGGTAACAGGAAAGAATATCTGTCTTTAGCTTGGTCTACAGTCTTGCTCTGACAAGACTCTGTGATCAATTGGATATTATCAGCAGCACATGAAGTATCAGCTGTGTCTCACTGATGAGTATGTGTTGTGCCCAAGGCTCCACTATCATGCAACTCTATTTTTAATCAAAACTTAAAGACTACAGGCTTTATTTATAGCTGGTGATACTGAATGCATGTAGCCCAAAACCTTCAGGACTGACTGTCATTTTACACAAGTATTATAACTGTGTTCCTCCTTAATATGTACTGTCAGAAAAAATACTAAAAAGTATACTGCTTTATGAAAAATACTCTAAATAATATAATTGTTATTTAACAGAACAATGACATGGAATTGTTTTTCCCCATCATGTATCAGAAGCCTGTCATCCTAAAAGTAATTTTGGCTCCCACATTATAAATACACTTCAGTATTTCTATAGGCAATGCCAAAAAAATCAGCAAGTGCTCACTGAGTTTTGCCAACAAAATCATGACTCTTTGTACAAGAATTTTCTTTCCATTTATAAACAAAGACATTTTTGAGAGTTCATGCTTGTGATTGGCTATGGCAACTGATACACTCCATCATAAGATAAAGCATATAGGAAAACAGTGATTTATTACAAGCAGTAAATATTGTACAATAACTCCATTTAAACATATAACATCTATGTTTTAAAAAAGTTATTCCAGACTATACTTCAAATAACATATTTCACTAAATATCAAAGAATCTGTGCACTGAATATTTAGGAATTAATTCAAACTATATAAAAAACTATCCTGTAGCATTAACAAACAAGTAATGCTGGACTACAAAAACTGCAAAGTCACAAACCTCCAAGACTAAAAGATAATGCCGACTGCTTTATCAAAAGGCAACTTCAACGCTAAAATTGTAACTGGTATGGAACAGACTCATTTCTGACAAGGCTGCTTCAGCACCTGCTTCCTTTTCCATCCTGTGACCCTTCAATTCAGAACACAGTCATGGTCAGTCTAATTTGTACAGCTGATGGGAACACGTCCTCAAGAAACTGCCCTGGCGTTGCGCCTCACCAGGCTGTGGCACAGCTTGGCCAGTGCACCTTGCCTGCCCTGGCCTCAGCACGGTGATCACCACAGCAGAAGCCCCACAGGAAAGGGGGCCCCAGCTGGGCCAGCACCTACAGTCCTCTCCAGTGACACTCCAGCCACAGCGTCTTCTTAAGTACTGTTACTGCAGCTAATTTAAACTATTTTTAAGCTCCACTTAAAGAATATTGTAGTTGCAACTTTTATGTACGTGCCCATAACGGAATGATCTGAGAGAAGCCAATATATTTACCCTATTTTAGTTGCTAAATCTCAGTAACTTGCAAGAATCAGGAACACTTTGAAACATGCCAAATATTCACTCACTGATTCTTCTTTGCCCAGCACGCAGGAAGTACACTGGGAGTTAATTCACATTCTTCCATACTTGCTTAATTTTATGCTGGTTTTTTTGCTACCTGCACAGTTTTTATCTCACACACCATAAGAATACAGTGGATAGCAATTTAAAAGAGCATTACGTCAACTTTATCTTCATTTTATTCCACTTCTACAATTCTGGAAACTGCTAACTGCTAATATTGTACACAGTTCACCAAACACCACCGTCCCCCCCCCCNGAAACAACTGTTCCATGTTTCTGCAGCTAAAACATGAGTTTTTATTTAGGTGGTTTGATTTTGGGATGGGTTGGGTTTTGGGTGGATTTTTCTTACAGTTTTCTCAATCCTTAATCAATTTTCTATTAACTTGTCAGAAGATCACTTTACTAAAAACAAAATAAAATCTTACTAAAGAACTCAAGATTTGGCTTGTGAAAATGTCATGCCAAGTGACACTCCTTCGTATAACAACACTCAAGACACACACCATGATTAAATAAACAAATAGTGCAGATTAGTGTAGTTATATTACAGAAAATACAGAAAATTCTAGTTTATAATACTTCTGTGCTGACTCCCAAGATCATGCTTAGTCTACAGAAATCTGAAACAAATAAACAGAACTCCAGCACTTAACAAAATAATAAACGGACTGAAACGGTACCCCATACTGTCAGTATAACTACAAAGAACTAGGAGTCTGTAATTTTTTTCTTCATGCTTACTTTACAATGTGCAAGAAAAAGTTAGGCCACTGTTTCCCAAACTCCCTGAGCAAATTGGTCACATCACTCCTATTAAATTCAGTGCAAGTTATTTAGCTAAATCCCTGGTCATCTTAACTTATATTTTAAAAAATTTGTCATTCCAGCTAAATTCAGCTCTGCGAGATAAAGGAAATAACTAACCCACACATCAGGTAATAACCCTTATGAAAAGCAATTTAAAGTTTTGTTTTACCTCATTAAACCTTGTCACAAGATCTTCTACAGCATTATGTTCACCATTGGGAGAAGAAAGAATAGTAGCAGATATGGAAGCCTTAATAGATGGCAGCTTGCTTTGACATTCAGCATTACCCAAATCCCTGGTCAGAAAGCAGAGGTAGTCGATGGGTAAGACTTTCCGGTAGAGCTCCTGCTCCTGCTCGGTCAGAATGCTGGCAACCTCCTCTGGGAACTGGATGAGGTGCTGCAGTTCGATCAGCTCCCTGCTGATACCGGCCACGCTGGAGGGAAGGATGCTGGAGCCAGCCATAGATGTACACGCTTGGCGTTCTAAAACAAAACAAATAAAAAATTTATTAGGCCTTGCCTTTAACTCTTGGACCGTGCTGTGCAAAAGCAAGACAACTTGTTATTTTAGTTTTGTTAAACTGTTCATTCATTTTCTCAGCAATACACTATATTCTAACTACTTTCTTTCTATTTTAAAAACCTAATACATTTTTTTTCGTGGGGTTTTTCTGTGTGTCTTTATATCTGGTGCTGGCTAGATAGAGGGCAACTAGAGTTGGGAGATTGTTAAGGCACCCACCAAAACACGCTGGCTTCCTGAAACACCCAAACAACTGCTTCTGGCACCTGCAGCCTTGTCACAGCCTCACATGAAAGGGTCATCTGGCAGAGTGTGCCTCTGCTTTGCCCCCATGTAACAGCCACAGTGCAAAGCAGTTTGAGTCCTTGACTGGGGCACTGAGACCCTACTGCCACAAGAAATAATGTATCCTGATAATTTAAAACCCATGTGGGTGAGCATTTTTCTTCATAATCCTCTTGCTATAAGATAAACTCCATCTGAGCTCGCTGCATTGTGAAACCAAATGTCCAAGGCTACAAAACACTTTCCATTCCTCTCAGAAAATGCATATATTTGGGAGTATGCATGTTTTATCCGTTAATACAAAACATTCATGGTAGTTTTATAATACCCCAGCAGTGATATCTCTTGAAAAATAAAACTTTTCCTAAGAAGGAAGAAGGCAAGCTTTCTAAGATTGTGTGGGAAGCATGAAACATCAACACAATGATTCCAAAATAGTGAGTGAGTCTTCTTCCTAGATAAGTTTAGAATGGGTTCTCTGAACAATTTTTCAAGAATTACTTAAATGTATAAACACTCATAGCCATATATTATGTACTCTTCCTCCTTCTCAGAAAAAGGGGTTTATTTTTTTATATTGCTTCACAAAATATCTTCAGATATTTTTTCCACACATAATGGAGGTACACCCTAGATCTACCCTTGACCTAATTTTTAATATATATATATAAACTCTTATTTCATAGAGGTAGCAAATATCCTTTCTTTTCTCTAAAAAAGAAAAAAAGCAAGTTCATAATGATTGATTAAAATTCAGTTCCCTATAATAAACACACAATATGCTACATGAGTTTTCCACTCTTAGTCACTTAGTGCAAACTATTACTAATCAGATGGAAAGATGGAAAATTGGCTTTTCTTAATATATTCTACTGAAAGTCAAATGATAAATTGCAGTAGCCCTAAATACAGTCTTTGGGCTAACAGAACCTATTGAAAAATGTTCAAATACAGAAGAGGCTTCTGAAAGAACAAATTGTTTCTGTCTAGACTTGCAAGCAAAAAATAATAACGGGCTTAATTTGCAACAAGCAGTTTTGGTTATATAGTGGGGAACATACGTAACTTTGGTGATAACGAAGAAGTGTTGCACAGTATCTGTATATAGTGGGACATCTCTGTCATTGAAGCATCTGCAGGAAAGACTGAGGGAGAAAAAGCCACTTAAGAGCACCACTGACAAGTCTCTGCTGGTTTAGGCAACAGGTGGAGTGCAGTGAGCTTCTGCGCTCCCTTTCAGTCGTGTTTGCTTCAATTCTACGTGACACTCCAATTCTGTTTCCTGCTTCAATCTGCCCAGAACTATTCTGAGAGGTTTTGTAATAAAAAGCACTAAAAGCTCATGTGCACTATTCTTGACTTTGCAACAGAACACAGGCTTATGCCAAAATAAAAACAATGCAAAATACAATGTTCATTTTATATTAGAAGGATTATGTATTTACACATGCTTTACATATATGGGCTGAACTGCCACAACCAGTGTTCTCTCAAGTAAGAGGATGATATGGAAGGCATGACACAAACACCCAGCAACACCCATTTGCTCCCTAGAAGTCACAATGCCTCACTGACTCTGCACACATGACAGCTCTTCCCACTCAAGGCTGAGAAAGTACAGCCTGCACCAGCCTCCCCTGTGTCTCACTGCT
The DNA here is from genome assembly GCA_013400235.1 of Oriolus oriolus. Lineage (NCBI taxonomy): Eukaryota > Metazoa > Chordata > Aves > Passeriformes > Corvidae > Oriolus > Oriolus oriolus. The sequence continues at coordinate 1,127,558 of VXBT01011130.1, forward strand.
GAAACTGAGGGTGTATGGGTCGTGTCTATGTTGTACATTTATTTTAGAACACAAATGTACTTCTGGAGTGAATCTCCCAAGCATCTTCACTTATTGTGCTTTAGTTTAGTCCTAGTGCAAAAAAGATGGATCCTTTTCAGACAAAACTGCACCAGATGGTGCACTCCCAGAAGGCAACTAACACACCCCAATTGGTAAAAAGCTGTAGCTGTCAGAAATATCCAGCAGGCACTGGGGTCAGGAAAGGACAGTTGGCCCACACAGCTCAGGTCATGGCTCAGCTGCAGGTGAACATGTACCACAGGGGACAGACGCCAAGTACTATGGACAGTGCAATGCCACAGCAATACTGGCGCTTTGGAAATCCAGCATTATTTGGTAACTACAGCTGTAAACACCTTACAGCTATCAATACAGCAGGCAAGGAAGACATAACTCCATAACGAGTGCCTATTGACTGATAAAAGAGACAACATATGAGTGAAAATCAGCTGTTCCCCAATGCACTACTTGCTGATGAGGTTTAAAAGTGCATTCTTAATAATTCACCTTCTCCATCACAGCACCAACTACACTACGCACAAAGACCTCAAAATCTGGCAAAGGCTGACACTGAATTTGCAATAGGCTACAGCACTGACCATGCTCCTTTGTACATTACCTTGCATAAGTATAATCACCCTTTAGGCTCCACATAGAACAAGCTCTTGTATCTAAGAACAAGGCTCAACACCACAAAGTGACCACAGCTAAGGCTGGTTCTAAAGGATATCACAATACAGCCAGAAGCCACCAAGAATAAATATCTCATTAGAATTTGATTTCACTAGACTGACTGCCCATTGATCAAATTCAGCAGAAAGCTAGTGCAGGGATTTGGAATGCCTTTAACGAAACTACCTTTAATGAAACTATCATCCTTCATAATGAAATCCTCACAATCCAGCTTCACTCTAACAGAAAAATGAAGCTGTCAAAAAGAAAATCTTTTCATGGAACCTAAGCCAAGATGATTCAAGAGCAGCCACTGGTATTGCTGGATTTGGAAGAAGATTGAAAATAAATAAAACACTTCCTGACTCAAAACACTGTATTTCAAACTAGCATTTCTCAATTTTTCATTAAACTGGAAGAGTTTTGTGTAAATTCCCTCTGTAATGTGAGAGTCTGTGCAACAGGCTGCTGCAGCAAAAATGCAGCTGATATCCAAGGAGAGGAATACAGGCTAAACAGAAATCTGAAGGCACACAGCTCATGGCTAAAGTATGGCTATAAATACTGAAGAAGTAGAGATAACTTATTTAAGTAAGTAGAATAATGTATTTCTGTTGACATTTTCTACACCTGCAAATATTTAATTCTTCCATAATTCACATCTTTGCAAGTCTTAGTTGTTGGCATAATTTAACTCTTCAGATTCAGATATTTTATCTTTCCTCATTCCAGTCTTCTGTGTTTTATCACAGCAAATCCAGGATCCTTATTCTCAACTTCATCACCTTCCATGATTTACACGCTGCATGAAAGTCTATTCCTTTTTCTGTCTCTTTGTCTGTATTAAACTAGTTTTTTTCCTGGACTATCTTTTTGTCTTTTTGTGTGTGCATTTTTCACTCTACTATTTTTTTTTTTTCATCTACCATTTTTCACTCCAGGAACGGATCTGTTTCTGCTATAAAACTCCTTATCCAGTCTCATACACAAGTCCTCCAGCTTTTTGTTGTCAGTTTATGTTCTTCAGGAAATAGATGGTATCTTTCTTCACTTCTAAGAATGGCCAGGTCCTTCAAGTAATTTGCATAATGGAATTGCTTTCAGACCAAAATCACAGTAGCTTTTTCTACAGTTAAGGCAAGATACAGTCCTCACTAAAATTAGCTGCTGCTGCAGTAAATGATACTGGTTTTTGTGTTCTACCACATCAAGTTAATGCTAAAAGTACTACAAGAAAATGAGGACCCAGATTATTCATTTGCAAGTTGCCTAAAGCCAAAATGGATAGCTTTGCTTATCCTGCTGATAAACAGCTGAAGCAGATAATCTTTAACATAGCAAGTACTGCTTTTATTAATCAAAACAAGATAACCTCTGCTTAGCTTTAACAAAGGACTCGTGGACTGACTTAATCATTGCTGATGCCCATGGGAACAAAAAGGTCTCTTCATCTCTAACAAAAGAATAATCTTTTTAAAAATGGGAGAAAAATACAGAGTGCCTGCTTCTGGATATTACTCAGCCTAGGCACATCATAAATAATAAAACACCCTGACTGAAGAACAACGTGGTTTCATTAGTTTTTAAAACTTTCTGCAAGGTTTCAAGGAGCTCTTCTATCAACAGAGTAACTTAGAATTAATTCAGCCTTCATTACTATAAAGCTTAGAATTTCCATACATCTTGTGTAAGCATAGGCTCTAAAAAGCTGTACTGAAAAAATTAATTTCAAATACATAAATATGTAAAAACTGTGTGTACATTTGTGTGCATGTATGCAGAAAAGTTTCAAGACAGTCTTAAGAAACTGGCTTTTGTTCTGGTGTGTTTCTCTATTGAACCATGTTACGTTTGTTTGTTATATTAGCAAGAGTGTTAATTGATTCAGTACTTTATTGATTTGAAAACCCGGGAAGTTCACTTTAAAGAAAAAAGCAAAGAAACTTTTATAAATAAAACAATGTAAAATATTGCTACAAAGGCTGGTGTTAATTACCAACAATCACAGAATTTTTTCTATTTTTGTATGTTTCACTAAACACCGTAGTTACGTGACAAGCGATACATCCTAACAAAAAAAAGTAAATTTGTCTGCATGTTTACTGTATTTCTTGCAAAGCTAAAATTAAAAGAAGTTTCTTTATAAAATTTTATTTCATCATGCATACAGATATTTTATTAATACACAATATGATATAAATGTTGGAGTGCTGCCATCAATTTTCTCCAGGCAGAAATTCAGGATTGGGTCTGAACATGGTAAGTGGAATCTGTACAAAGACAGAAGGGAAATAAATACAGCCCTGACAGTAATCACACCAACGTCAAAGTGATAATCCTACTTAAAATTACTGTGGTCAACCATGTAATTTGTACTTTGATGAAATCGCATCTCTTTCCACATGAACTGTGACCAAGTAAGGACAGTGGTACAGAATTACTTAATTCCAGCTCAATTACAATAACTCTTACATTTGATACTTGTAGGAATGCACTGTGCATATGGGAGCTCATCCAGGGAAAAGTCACTGCATTTTTTAAATTAATGCAATCTCAAAAGAGTAAGCCTGCCTAGAATATGAAAATTTACTTTCAACAAAGTTTGATGAACTGAAAGATTAAATAACTGGATTTCTTTCTTAGTTTTATTTCTAGATCCTTTTCTTTCTACACTTACTTTGATAAAAAAAGGTATTCTCTCTCTACATTCAAAAAACAGTTTTAAAGCAGTAAAGTGAAAATTATAATCACTAACAACATGCTCACTCTCTAGAAGGCTACTGGCGAAGATCTTGTGATTATGACAAACAGTGGTCTAAAGCAAAAGACAGATTTCAATAGCTGTAAGAATAAAAGCAATTATTCAACCTCTTATAACATCTTTTAACTTAGCTGGATTTTCGATAACAGACTTTGCTTCCATGACATTATACTAATGTAACTGAAAGTACAGAAAAATCTTAGAGGATTGTTTTTCTCTGCTGGTATTAAAATGTGTGCAATAAATGGATTATAATATAAGCCTTTTCAACAAGCTATGCTACACATACCTTCCAAACTGTTCATATGCTTTAAGAGAACATACGGATTATGTGTACAGTGAGCAAATAAAAACAGACCACAGAAGAAAAAAATTTAAATAGCCACAGATAAACAGCTGCCAATATATAATATGTGGAGTGTTCTGTTAAAAAAAAGAGGAAAAATACAATAAAAGCTCCCCCAAACAGAAGACACCTATGCAATATATGGCAGTTTAGTTGAACGCCAATTTCCAATACAGATCAGCATAACTGGGATAGCATTGCTGTCCCTTGGATGCAACATATCTATATAATAACCATACCAACCATAACAACCAAATACCGTAATAACCAAGCCAACAAGATTTTGTTAATTTCCTGTTTCTCTTCTATCTAACTAAAGATATCTCTCCCTCCCTTAATGAACATGAATTCACCATTATTTTGACTGCAAACAACTCACTCCAGTACTAAAGAGCCTGATATTTCTCTTAGTGGGAAGCTTGGCACAGAACAGGATCAAGTTCAAGTTTAATTTCACTGTAGAAACCATTGAAATCAATAGGTCGGTTTCTTCTTCAAATTTGCTTATGAGCCAAGTAATCAAAGAATGAGAAGACGCACAGGCTCTCTCTCCATATACCTAAACCTAGCAATATGGGCTACCTCTTAAAACTGCCTATCAGCATGCACTGGAGATTATCATCAGCAGAGGAGCTGATCTACAGGGTACTTGCACTAAATAATACTTATTTAGTTCATTATGACCTGAGCATCAGTAAGCAGAGGGCACAGAGATGACTTGGAGAAAAAAAGATGAGCTAGGGTCTGTAGAAAAAATAAATTTTTATAAGACAAATTAAAATTACTGATACACTCTGAGGGCATGGGATCTTTTGCAGGGTTGGAATAGAAACAGCAAACCTCACAGCTAGCTCAAGAATGCCTGCTTCGAGTTTAATACAGTCATAGTAATAGCAAGACACTGGAGAAGGTGATCTCTTGGGGAGCAGCAGCAAGTTGCCACATTGGGCCAGGTGAAAAAAACAATAGTTTCTACAGTACAGAGAGAAACAGAAAAGGTAGAAATCACCTGTAGAAAAGATTTTTGCTGGAAATAGAACACCTTGAAACTGTAACACACAGATATTTCTACTTAGGCTGAGATTTTATTGTTGAACAGATTTATGAAACCTCTGGAGAGGATTTTTTAAAAAGGCAACTAGCATGTTGAAGTATAACTGAATTAAATTACATTATATACCACAAATTCCTGACTCATGAACTGACTGCATAGTGGAATTCAACAAAAAGAAAGATATGGAGTGATCATAACAACAGGCACTTACTCCTAAAATCACTTCTTGCTTTAGGAACTGGCAAAGAGCTCGGTTTTGAAAACCAGACTCTGAGCACACTTTTTTATTTTTGCAATTACAGCATCAACCATGTGAAATCCCAGAAAAAAACTCTGAAAGTACTGCATAATTAGAGATACAACCTGCCTATCTAATTCTGACTTGAAACAAATTTAAGTTGTCTAAAAAAGTGACATAATTATTAGGACAGTTGAGATGCACATGCATGGAAAAGAATTTTTTTTCTTTAACCACAAAAGTTGAGTAAACATTTTCACAGGGTAAAATCTACACACAACAAAACATTCATTCAGATTGTAAAGTTGACTGAAAGATGATCAGCATAAAGTATTTATTAATATATTAATTTTAAATTAACCGAATCACAGAATCACTAGGTTGGAAGACACTTTCAAGATCATCAAGTCCAACCCATGCCCTAACACCTCAACTAAATTACGGCACCGAGCGCCACATTCAATCTCTTTTTAAACACATCCAGTGATGGTGACTCCACCACCTCCCTGGGTAGCCCATTCCAGTACTTTATCACTCTTTCCATAAAATCTTTTTCCCAATATCCATCCTATATTTCCCTTGGTGCAGCTTAAGACTGTGTCCTCTTGTTCTGTCAGTTGTCGCCTGGGAAAAGAGACCAACCCCCACCTGACTACAACCACCTTTCAGGAAGTTGTAGAGAGTGATGAGGTCACCTCTGAGTCTCCTTTTCTCCAGGCTAAACAACCCCAGCTCCCTCAGTCGTCCCTCATAGGGCTCGTGTTCCAAGCCCTTCACCAGCCTTGTCGCCCTCCTCTGGACACACTCAAGCGTCTCCACGTCCTTCCTGAACTGAGGGGCCCAGAACTGGACACAGCACTCGAGGTGTGGCCTCACCAGTGCCGAGTACAGGGGAAGAATGACTTCCCTGGTCCTGCTGACCACACTATTCCTGATACAGGCCAGGATGCCGTTGGCCTTTTTGGCCACCAGGGCACACTGCTGGCTCACGTTCAGTCGTCTGTCCACCAGTACGCGCCAGGCCCCTTTCTGCCTGGGCACTGTCCAGCCACTCTGTCCCCACCTTAACCCCACCCTGCAGGGGGTTATTGTGGCCAAAATGCAGGACTCGGCACTTGGACTTATTGAACTTCATCTTATTGGACTCTGCCCATCCATCCAACCATTCCAGGTCTTTTTGCAGAGCCCTCCTACCTTCCAACAGATCGACACATGCTCCTAGCTTAGTGTCGTCTGCAAATTTACTAATGAAAGACTCAATAACCTCATCCATGTCATCAATAAAATATTTAACAGAACTGGGCCCAGTACAGACCCCTGAGGAACACCACTAGTGACTGGTCACCAGCTGGATGCAGCACCGTTCACCACTGCTCTCTGGGCCCGGACATCCAGCCAGTTCTTATCCCAGCAAAGAGTGCTCCTGTCCAAGCCGTGGGCTGCCAGCTTTCCCAGGAGTATGCTGTGGGAGACAGTGTCAAAGGCCTTGCTGAAGTCCAAATAGACAACCTCTACAGCCTTTCCTGCATCCACCAGGCAGGTCACCAGGTCATAAAAGGAGACCAGGTTGGTCAAACATGACCTACCCCTCCTAAAACCATGCTGGCTGGGTCCGATCCCCCCGCCATCCTGTAGGTGCTGTGTGATGGCACTCAATATAAACTGCTCCATAACCTTACCAGGTACTGAGGTCAGGCTAAATGGCCTGTAATTACTGGCATCCTCCTTCCTACCCTTTTTATGAATGGGCGTCACATTGGCCAGGTTCCAGTCATCTGGAACCTCACGAGTGAGCCAGGACTGCTGGTAAATGATGAAGACCGGCTTCGCAAACTCACCTTCCAGCTCCCCCATCACCCTGGGATGGATCTCATCTGGTCCCATAGATTTATGAATACCCAAGCGGCTCAGCAGTTCCCTGACTGCCTCCTCCTGGATAACAGGGGGACCATTCTGCTCCCTGACACCAACTACCAATCCAGAAGGACAGCTGTCTTGAGGACAAACCATCCTTCCAATAAAGACCAAGGCAAAGAAGGCATTAAGCACTTCCACCTTCTCCTCATCTGCAGTTACTACGTTCTCTCCTGCATCCAGTAGAGAACAGAGGTTGGTCTTACATTTAACAATTACATATCAGTCCTTACATTTTTCAGACATTCCTACCTGTAAGTATGAGCTTGAAAACCTATTTAAACTCTGTTTGTGGCTGGATTAGAAGACCCTGGTTTTAAGCTATATATACTGGTATTACGTCAGTTGGCTGGAGCATGGTGCTAATAACACCAAGGTCGTGTGTTCCATCCCTGCATGGGCCATTCATTTAAGAGTTGGACTCAATGACCCTTGCAGGTCCCTTCCAACTCAGAATATCTTGCGAAATCTCTGTGAAATATGAGCACTGGCATGATACATGAAAGGAATTCAAAGCATCACCATGATTTCACCACACCTGAACTGCCATGCCAGCCTCCCATCATCCCAAGTGTACAGCTACACTGCCCTGTGTAATTACATCCACAGTGCTGCTCAGATTTCTGGCAGTGTATCCAAGGGCTTTTACCACTCCACTAGCCTGAGTCATTCATGGAAATATTTTGCAGCGTACAAGAGAACTTGGCTGCTTGTCTCTGAATTACCATATACTGTCAACACATTTAACCAATCATTTTCTCTCTGTATGCAGGTTGGTTGGTACTGGCTACAGCTGATAAAAACAATCACAGACCTGTCCATAATAAATAGATCCACTGGGTTTTCTTCTGGCTGTAAACTCACAAGAAAAAAAGATGCAACAAGTGGCAGTGTAACAGTAATTTTGACTTCGAAAAATCAGCAGATCTCAGGACAAAATTTATCCAATTCAATGCTGATTTTCCAATTCCTTTCCATTTTAAGGGCAGCTAGCAAAGAGCTGAGACTGCATTCTCATGCAGAAAAGTATAACTAGCAATGGCTCCAGAATATCTCCATAAGAATCAATGTGGTTTTGTGTGTTAACCCCAGCCAGTAAACCTTTCTTCTGCACCTGAAATAATAGGATTTGAAGGCAGTGTGTTAACAAATTACCCTGAGGCTAACAGGGCAGCAAACGGATACCTCAGCTACAAAGGGCACCCCATGTTACGCAGGGTTTGGCTGAACATAGACATACTTACAGGTATTATGGAGAGATGAATCAGCAGTGTGTACTGCCAGAAGTCTGAAGAGTTCCACCATCTACGTGTTTAGCCAGAAAACAGCTTTATTGCTTCCAGTCTACATGTATGGCAATGGGCCACCTGTGAGCTGCTATTTTAGGGGACCTTCACCTACTGCTGTAACTCATGAAACTATATCCTGATTTCAGAACACTGGCCAGAAGAAGGTTTAATTATAATTTGGTACACAGACTGTGAATGTCTGGTTGGCTGGTTGAAAATTAGCTCTCAGAAGCTGTTTGATACCAATATGCCATCTGTCTTGCTGTGGCATGCTGCAGCATGCACTGTGCAAGACCAGACATAAGGTTTCATTGCTTTAGAGGCAGCTATAAGGAGGAAGGCTGGGTGAAGGGATTCTGGGCAATAATGACTGATCTTCTAAATCTACAACTTTATATCACAGTGTAACATATATGTGAAAAGGCTGGAAAGAGGTTAATACGACACCACCACACTTGCTGTTTAAGTGTTTTCGGGTTTTTCATTATTTTTCTGCAATGAAATCCCATCCAGTGAATCCTCTCCTCTGCAAAACTCCTGAACGATTTCAGAAATATTCCACTTTCACATACATTTCATAAATCTTCCTCCTAAAGGCTGTCACAGTGGTAGACTAACAGAATTTTGACTTGAGCGACACACCAGCAGGAGGGTTCTCTGTGCAGCATCTGTATTCAAGACCTTTTAAGATCCTGGATATAAATACAGCATAGCATATGGCATGTTAAGTTCAAATGCTAAACAAATGTACATGTAAATTACCAGATAAATTCCAGCCTGTAAGAACTAAATGGTCAAAAGGGAGGATTTATGAGTTTACTTTGGAAGAAAAGAGTGTTGCAGAAAAAGAACTGTACGATTCTCACTGCAAAATGAACTGGTTACTGCTTGAGTTAAAGCAGAACTCAAGCTTTAACCTCAGCCCCCAAAACTGATACAAAGCATGTCCAAAATCAAAGCAGGAGCTGCTGTTCACTGACAGAACAAAATTAAATTAGCATACAACTTTGAGTTAATGCTGCAATGGAGAAATATCCATTGGTTAGATAGAGTGCAAGAATCTCAGGTCAGGTTCCAATAGTTGATCAAGACAGTAAAAATTAATCTTATTTCTATTTTTTTCCATTTACGTAAAGCAGAAGCTTTTTGATTTTAAGAATGAAAGAACTCTGTTATAAGTAAGTGAGAATGGGAGAAAATGCAAACAAAAATGTAACTTGGGAATATATATACACACACCAGCGGAAAAGAAGGATGTTAAAAATAACGTATATGAAGTTAGGTAACCATTAAAGCAAGGGCTTATGATACTGATTTTCTATATTTTCTTTCTTCTTGTTGTTTTAGGAACTTTTAAAAATTTTCAAAGACTATACAAACTGTAGCTGCAGCAAAATATAGCATTCATAATGTAAACAACTGTAAAACTGCAACAACAGGCATTTTTAGTGATTCAGAGCCTCAGCCTTGAGGCATTCCTTTCTAGTCTGAGACTTTGATATCAGCAATCCTTGCATTTAATTAATGATCTGTTGAAGTTTGCACCTTTGTTGCACAACTTTTAAAAATTACCACCAGCACAAATTCAAACTGCATTTTTGGCTTAAGATCCTCAGAAACACATTTTGTAAAAAGCATCATCTTCCTTACTTTGGTCTTATCCTGAAGACCAGATTATATGTGACAGGGACCCTTCAAGGACAGGTGGGAAAGAGGAATGGTCTGCTCCCACCTGGTTCAGTTTACCAAATACTGCCCAGGACTGCCTAAGTTCAAATAACTATTCAAATGAAAACGGTTTCAATTTGGAAAACAATCATTAAATATAGCCTTTAAGGTAAAAACAGTAAGAATGTTTCCTATGGCTTCAGTGTCATTCCAAGTGAAGCAAATACTAAAATTGCCTTTGGTGTTAGAGGTACAAGATGAAGACTAGGTGCCAATCAGAGAACTTAATTTTAAGTATAATTATGCCAAAGAATAACATGAGAATTAAGTAAGATCTGATAAGTGTACAACACTTACAACTCATTATTCTTGCCATTTGAGTCTTCATAGGAAAGACAATCTGGTGCATGAGACACGCTACCAGATTTTCCACATAGACCAAAGGGCAGGCAAATCTGCTGCATAAGGTGTTTTGGTTATTATTCTTACTGATGATGGGAACAAAATTAATCCAAGCCACATCCACTAAAAACAACAACACTTGATTAGATGTTCCCAATTTAAGCCCTGAAGCTTAGCAGTGAAAGAATTTTAAAGGAACAGAATACCCTTGAAAAATGTTTGATCAGTTCAGAGTTTTCATCATTCTGGCCTGCTTTCAGCAGTTACCTAAACAGAGTCTGTTCCTAGCACTAGTTCGTTTGAGACCTATCCTCAACATAATTACTTCACAGAAAATGGATAGAGAACAGAACCACTAACAGCAGATAGTCTTGACTGTGCACTTGTGTATATACTTTGTATGATCTGCTAAGGAACCTTTTCCCCTTATTTTATATTACACTTTAAATAATATAAATTCAACCTCTACATAACTGAAGCACCTACAGAATCTACAGCTTTGCCACTTAGTTTTGGTGAGGATTTGACTACTGACTCTACTGTGTGCCCTGAATATTCCCTGATGATGAGAAAATTTTGTGAACAGTAGAGTTATTGTAGCAGCTATAGTTTAGTTAGATACTCATGATTTTTAGATTTCCAACGAAAAAAAAATCCAGGAAATAGACCTGTATTTAAACGAAAACATACACATAGAAATTCCCTAACACACATCAGAGAAAACAGCATGATTTACTATGGCATCAATCAAAAAGCTGCAATGGAACACCACAGAACTACTGTGACAATATTTTTATATTATCTGTGTCAGCAGTGTACAGCAGCAACAACCTAACAAGAACAATATGGCCTTTCAAAGTGCTGTTAAAGACAGTACCATCATTTATAAAGATACTTAACAAAGAGTTAATAAGAACAGTAAATTCTATGCCGCTACAAAGAAATACTTCAATAATTCTACCTCCTAGTTCAAAATTCACACTGTAGAGGAAAATATAAAAAGATTCTCTCACACAAGAATAAATGAGTGAACGAAGGACACTAATTGAAAAAGATGCCAAAAATGGAGAAAAATTATGAACTGGAAATAAAATGATGGATTACGGAACAGGGTGAAGGGCAAAGCTAATACTCATAATTCACAACCATTCAACACCTGCACTTCATTATTAAAGAAATGGCTTTAAAGTATTTTAAGACATACTAAAAAAGTATTCACTAAAACTGGTCAAAAAGAGAGGGACATGTTTAAGATGTGAAAATGAATATGCCATTAACTGATTAATCAGTAACCTGCAGTCACTGGGAATGCTGTGCAGCAAATCCACGGCTCTTTTCACATGTCCTGCAGAGAGCACTGTGACGGTGGTCAGCTACCTCCACTCCACCCCAACACAGCCAGAGCTGTGCTACTCCTCCTTAGGTTTCTGCATACAAAATATAATTTGGTCTGTGCTCTGTTTACACTGCACAGAAACACAGAGGTAAAATCATAGCCGATGCCCTTGCTGTAATCCTTATGTGTATTCCTAGATAAAAACAAGCACAATTTCTTAAGTTTAAATTAAAATAATTAAGGCTACCCATTGCAGTTGGACTAGATGATCTGTAGGTGCCTTCCAACAGAACTGTTCTGGACTACTGTATTCTACATCTTATTTACAGTTTTTTTTCTTGTTGGAATTAAAAGTGGACTATCTTCAAAGCTAGTATTAATAGCCATTTCTGAGAAATACAGTATTATGGGCTAAGTATGATGGGTTGAGTGCTTGCGAGACCAAAAGTATGTTACTTAACAGATACTTTAAAAGAAGGAAAAAAAAATCAGGGTAACATAAGATGTTTCTTACACACAGATTCTGCAAAATCAAAGAAAGAAGCAGTTGGAGACACACATCAGATGAAAGCTGTGGGAATCTCTAGAAGTCTGCCAATGCAGGTAGCCACATTCACCTGGAGAGCACTTCATGGATAAAAACTACAATGCACAACATGCAAAGGGATCCGCACAGGGAAAACACAGATGGCTTTCCTAATACGTGTTTATTGTTTATTTTAGGGTGGATTAGTTTATGCTCTTTTTCTCTTCCCCCAGACACAGTCTTTTCTCAAGCTCTTTGGTGAATATGTACAAAATGTCAAATTAGCCTTCTTCCTATACTGTTAAAATACAACGCAGGAAGCCAGCCTGAAAAAAGGAAAGTCTGTAACCACAGAGGAATAAAATAAAATCATTGCCACACTGGTTTTTTTCAGAAGGGAAGTAATTCAGCTCTTTCTTCTGTAAACTGCTTCCTCTTGTAATTCAGGAAAAGTAAAACCAATCTCTCTGCCTAGAATAGCAGCAATCCTCTTAGTTACCCTAGTGTCACATTTTTTCCTAAGTTGCAATTTGAATGCAAGTTTCCAGTGTAGTACAATACCTGTTTAGCAAAGTCCAATTACCATCGCTAAATTTACTGAGTAAAGAAAAGGATTCTGTAATGAGTTTACAGAATTAAATGAAAGAAGCTATTCCTTACTCTAGAATGCAATTCCCAAATTTTAAAAGGTAATTTTGAAAGGTATCTTTCAAAGCAAACATTAATTATGCCAATTACCAGAACATTTTCAAAACTATTATAACAGCAGGCATCCTGAACAAGCTGATTTTTCTCATGAGGAAGCTGATGGAAAACTAAGGGAAATTCATATGCTATTTTTATAAGGGATTAACATGAATTTACAACTTCCCATCATGGTAAGTCATGTTTGTGATGTTATATAAGTATTATATCATGCCAGTTCTTCTTTTAACAAAGTATTGCTACTAGCCAGCTATTCTTAGCAAGGTTTCTGAAATCACAAAAGCTGTGCCAGAAGCACAATTCGAAGGATGCTGAGAGGCATTTTAAAGGGGAAAAGAGAAATATGCAGCAAAACCTGGGTCAATATGACCAAAGTCCTCCCACTGACACACAGAACACATGAAATGCACAGTCATAAAATTCAGTGGCTATACCAAGGACTGAAGGACCAGTTACATCGTGGGCTACCTCACCACCAGAAAAGCCATGACTGCCGTGCAGTACAGACATGGCCAGGTGAGCTACCAGTGGAAATGCTGATATGCTTAATAAAACTCTGAAGTCCAAGAAAGAATCTGTAGTACTGAGACAGCAAAAATATTACGTAGCTTAATGAAAGGAACTCATCACAATAACAAGAACTGCCAAAATGTGAAAGCTGAAAAGATTTCGATTCTTTCTTTTGTATGTTTTTAAATTACAGAGCGGAGGAGCCTGTGTGATTTAGCTTTAGAACTGAAATCTTTTCTACAACACAGGAGTTTAAGCCAGAGAGGGATTACAGAGTAGAATACAGCAGACAGCAGAGAACAGGGCAGGCACATGTCTGGAAGCCAAAAGAAGTAAAACAATAAAAACACAAAGTATTAAATCAACCTTAACTTCATAACAGAGATCTAAACAATCTCAACATCTATGACTTGCCTCAATATTACCTACTTCTTCCAACCTCAAATACAAATGTTCTAAGTCCTCATTTATTCTTGCAAGTTTTTTTACAACTTCACCAGTAAATTGCTATAGTTCTGCTGAGACTAAACCCTGCTATAAGCAAGTATTTTCTATAATTGTTTTTGTTTATGTCATTTGGGCATCATAAGGTAAATTAGCAAAAATACGTTTATACAAAATTGTGTTCAAGTGAACAGAGGATAGCTATATGTATCATACTGCTGGAACTAGCTATCCTGTAAAAAAATGAAAGTATGTATTACACTTGGCTTTCACAGGATTAATACACTTGCTACATAAAAGCTGTTCTAAATAGTCACAAGACTCCTTAATGAATTGTGTCTTTGTCATTAAGCTTCAGGAGATTATACTACAAAGGGTGTTTGCAGTCCTTTCCTAACATGAAAACCTTCAAAGCTAGTGATTTTACCATCTGAAGACCAACTCAAAACTAGTACCTTCCTCAGATTTTAAGAAATCTCCCTTAACCTTAAGATTTCAAATGTAATTAATTCCTTCTCTAAAAGTACATAGCAAAAATTAACTCCTCCTTCCTTGTGGTGCTACTGCTACCTATACTGCAGTGACAGTTTTAAAGGGAGTTAGGGCCAACCTTGTCGACAATGTTGTTTATACAGTAAGAAAATAAAACAACTGGGAAAATAAAGCACGTTTGTCTTTAAGACCAGCACAGTCCCTTCCAACTCAAATTATTCCAGGACCGTTACATGGCAGCTTAGCATTTTACCTTATAAACCTGACTTTAATAGAAAAGCAAGAAGCAGTCAAGTTAGTGTACATATTACAGATCTATTAGAAATAGGAAGTATTCCAGACACAAGAACTGCAAATCCTGTGTATGAAAAGGAGTTTTGCTTTCCTAAAGTTAATGGCTCTGAAGAAATAAGATGGGACCCTAAAACTAAATGTTTTGTATGAGCTTTTAGGAGGTGGTGGTGGCAAGAACAGGTCCTCCTGCATGGATCATGGATAACACCAATAATACACAGTTATCTTTTCTGTATTTTTAAAGACACAGACAAACCACAGAGTCTGCAAAGAGAGCTATAAAATTATTCCAGGCTTGAATAGTGAGACCCAGAAAAAGAGATCAGAAATGCATAACTTTAGTTCAAGAAACTGAAATTGAGAGGAGACTTGACTGTAGGAGATATATAAGCAACTCCCAACAGGGGAAATACATTACATTTTAGATAATTAAACCCAGCAGAAAAAACGCATAACAAGAACAAATGGTTGGTCCTCTATGACAAACCCAAACTAGAAGGGCCACCGTTCTTTGACTTGGAGTGTCAGTGACCACTGGGAAAAGCTGTGCACGTGGATGATAGTTCTCAGGCTTCTTCTGAAGGCTGCACAACAGCACAGTTGCCTTTCAGCTCCTGAGCTTAGAATAGAGACAGCTTAGAAGGATGTCAGACCAGCTAAATGTCTCCATTGACATCAGGCTTTGCAATTCTATAAGCTTTCTTACTTTCCCAAACAACATGCTGTTACTGCCCTCCTGTTTTCAAATTCAATGTACCATCATACATGCAATCACTAAACCTTTGTTTTCCCCTCTCAAGCTTTCTGAAATATTTTCCAATATTTGATGCTCAAAAACAGTTTTGGTTTTTGAAGGATCTGTCTATTTCTTTTGAACAAAAGGAAGTATAATATTTGGGGGGTTTGGAAGCAAACAGAAATACTAATTACTGACACGGTTCTAGTTCTATCTTTGCAAACAAGAATTCTAAATATATTTTTGTTTTTCCTTGATGCCTTTCTTAGAGCAATTCATTCTATATATGGTTATGGAAAATACCTGAAGATTTTTCTCCCAAACACTGAACTTGTACGCAAATCTTACCACCATCTTCAAGACAACCAGTACCTGAAGCAGCACATCCTTTTTTTTTTTTTTCTTGTGTTCAATGCATATTTAAAAGGTTTGTTAGTAGCTATTAGGAGGTTTTATATTCACAAACCCTGCTTCCTTCTACTTCATGGCAGTTACAGAGCTGCATATTATGAAGACCTAAAGCCTAGATGAAAATCCTACTTTTAAGGTTCATTTTTTTTTCAGATTGAAAACACTTTAACTTAAATAACAAGAAAACTACTTCATGGTGCTTTAAAGTATGATACCACAAATAAGTTCCTAAAAAGTTAATTACATTTTATCAGCCAAGTGCCTACACCACCACAAAACCAGAACTAACTCTTCTCAGCAAATATGGCAAAAGCATTCTTTTTAGGTATAGCAATTTTCAGAATCAAGTCTCAAAGATTAACGATATTTCCAATCTGAATTCTTCTGAATTCCTATTTGAAACTTCTAGAAACACATAAGAAGAGCAATTTATTTGAAAAAAGCATATAAGAATTTTTAGAATAAGTTATGCACATTTATGATACTTCAATAACTACTCTGCCTTTAAAAGGAAATATCCGTATTTCCAAATTTTTCACAGAATCACAGAACATGCTGAGTTGGAAAGGACCACAAGGATCATCCAGTCCAACTCCTGGCCCTGCACAGGACCATTTTGCTCTATTTCTCTGCAGAGCTTTGTAATTTAATTTTGAACAAGCAAATACAGGTGAACAACTCCAGATCAAACCTTGTCTAAAGCTAACAGTAACATAATAAAAGGCATTTGAAGCAATAGCTTTTCCAGATTGAGAATTCTTTTTCCCATCTCTAAGAAAAATGCTCTCAGAAGACACCACTCCTCCCTGTGGATAGGGGTGAAGGGAGACCTAATGCAACAGCATCAGATCGATCCCTTTTCTAGAAGATCTCCACACTTTACCAAGAAAGCTGAAAATGTGCATGAAATCTGTCGCACTAAGTCTGTGGGAAATGTAGACGAAAATTTGTAATGATTGTACGATCGTGCAAAGCCCTTAAAATTAAGCTCAAGAAAAAATTAAACATACTTTTAGCATGAAATTGTATCCTAGTTCTTCTATTGTTGCTTTGAAACATTTTCAATTTGCGCTTGATAAATCATCCTGGCAAATCACTTATTTCAGAATTACTAAAATATGTGCCAATGCTTTTATATACATAACTAGTATTTCAAAAGCAAATACTTAAACATTCGAAAACGATGTCAATATGAAGCCCCTGAAATAAAAGCTAAACCAATTATTCCCTAAGAAAACCCCCATATCAGCTTAAGTTTTAGAAAAATGCTTACACTATTCTGCCTCAAATCAAAGCTAAAAGCATTACCAAACAGCCAAAAGGCAGGGTCTGGGTTTTCACTGCCATTCTAGTAATACTTCTAGGTATCTCAGATTTGCTATCACTGACTGAATAAAGACATCAAAACCACCATTGTTTTGTAATTAATACAGATACACTTGATATTAGGGCAGTTTTTCTTCTGTGCTGTCTAAATCACTAAGGTGAGTATAACAGTGTTGACAACCAAGAATACCTTCCTACTGCAATGGGGTACTATCACTTTGAATGGTGAATGTTTGTCATAGCCTTTAGCTAACAGCCAGATTAGGGAAATGGGAGGGTTAGCACATAAAAGACATTCCTTTCACAGAGTACAATATTATGAACCTTCATTAAAGTTACAGATGCCACTTTAAAAAAACATGCAAATAGAGGTGTTTCTTTATGACCAGTCAGTTGCAAAGCATTGCTTTTACATGCTGCTGTGAATTCATGACATTCAGAAATAAAAAAGTAAACTCCCTTAAGCAACCACAAAATAAAAATTGGTTGCAAGTTATAAACTTATGTACTGAAGATCCAAGAAGAAAAGCTCACTAAAGAAAAAAGCAGCAGTGCATTTACATTCAAAAAGATATTACTAACTTGTAACATTTGAGTAATTTAAATACTTCAGGAAAAAAAACTTTTACCTTTTACCAGTACCTTAAAAAGTACTGAAATTCATATTTTGCCCAGCAATTTTGTAAGACACTTCTTTTCTGTAGAATAAGAAACAAAGGAATGTCCCACAACATAATTTAATATTGAAATAGTTGCAGTGTGAACTGAATAAATGCAAAGTGTTTTGCCTAAATTACTTGAAATACTGTATTCCATTTCAAACAAGTTGAAATACAAAATTCACAGTTACAACATTATTTCATATTGCTTATATCAAATCCTTACTTCATTTTCCACCTAAAACCAGTTTTGTGTCCTTAAAGCACGATTATTAAATGTAGCCATTATAGATCTAACTTACATTAGAAAACCGTCACCCAATTTACTTCTCTGGAAATAAAACTACCATTTTGATTTAACTCCCTGCATATAATCAGAACTGTGTACTACGGCCCACAGAAGGGCAAATCTTACCAGCAAATGTGCCTTCCATTGAATCTTAGATTCCTCCTAAAATGCCAGAAGAGCAGGTACTTCCAGTACCACGAAAAGTCTGCACGCTGCACTTGTCCAAACTAACAGTCAGGCAACAGCTGCTCAGTTTAAAGCTACAAACTGTGGCAAAATGCATAACTGACATGCCTTGTGTAAGCCATGAAGAAGACATGCATTTGGCTGGCTCACTGAAAGGTCAGGTTTCCCACCTCCCCAGATAAAAGCCGAAACACTAGGATTCAAATGGAAGGAAGTTTAGAAATTAAGGATGAGCATACATCCTGCTAAGACTAAAAGCATTTTATTTTGACAGCAAAGTTATAAACAAGAGTGATTTTAATTCTCCTGGATTTTTGTCTTTTAATATATTAAGAAATAAGTTACCCTACACTCAGGATTTTGTACAAGTTATATTTGTAACAATGTTGTTTAAACAGGCCAAAAGTAATAAACAGAATTACTTTTGTTTTAGGAAACTTCATCTGAAGCATTACAAAAAACACAAAGTGGGTTTCTCTGTTAGCAAATGCCCTACCTTTACAGCTATTATGCTCTCCGCACTAACGACTCTAGTAAAAGGCAACAGCATTAGCTTTAATGGGACAAAGGGCTATGACTTAGGCAACCATCCAAAAAAGTTTCTTTGAGAGGCAAAGTACAGGAAAACCTCCCTGAGGCTTCCAGAAATGTGATTAACCATGAAGAAATTACAAATAGGGAGAATTAAAAAGACAGCGTAGCCCTCAGATTGCATCTATGTTCAGAAAGTAAGTAGACACCAAACCCCTGCCTTCATCCCACAGTCATTATCTGGTGCTGGCATTTTTATCACTTCTTTATTTCATTCTAACCTTACCCTTGTCTACACACAGTTTACATCACTTTTACAAGCAGCAGGACTACATCACTGAAAAGTTAGTTACGAAATTTGCTAGAGTACACAAGATGAAAACCAATATGCTGCCACAAGAAAGCTTTCTCCATTTCCCCAGGAAGTCTGAGAGAGAGGTCTGTGCAGAACTGGAATGCGAGCAGTACACTCAGAGACACTTTGTTTATACGGTGAATATACGTCTTGTCTGAAAAATCTCTACTGAAGGAACGACCATGGGACCTGGCCAACACACCATTATTTTTTCATTGACAACACAAGCATATCCTTTTTCAACTGGAAGAATGACAATTCAGTGTTGTTTCCAATTTCCAGCTGGAAACTAGGACACTTAAGATTTAAAAAAAATTCATGTTAAATATGATAATGTAAGGATGCCCATGGAGATGCAATAGAAAACTTTAAAATTAATTTTATTTATAAATATCAATTTTATTAATGCTATCTCACTACAAATATACAAAATAACCATCAAATTAAACATTTCTCATCATTATAGGGTCAATACTAAAGTGTTTTTCACTAGTTATAAAAGCAAGTATCTGAAAACCCAAGAAAAAAATCGGAATGTCTTTGATTCTGCTAAGTAAACTGCACAGTATTTCTTAGAATTTAAAAAAAAAAAAAAGTGTCTGGAGAGAAATAAAACAGCATTATCCTACAAAAAATTAAATTTTCTCTCCTAGTTTGTTTCCTAAAACCAAAACTTCAAGAGATGACTTGTGAGTCATCTTGATGCTTGAGTCCTTGGGGTTTTTTGCTCATGATTGACATGCTAACACAAACATACTGAAAAAGTTCCATTCTACACTTTAAAAGTTCCCATGGATGCTACTTTTACAAGGTCCATTCAAACAAATGTTCAGACCTTTAAAATAATAAACAATAATAAGCAGCTCAGGGATTAACTATCTGCACTCAGAATCCCATTTCTCTTTTTTCAGAAGACTAGTCATCAAAAATAATAAATTTGATTTTAAAACTGACATCCTTTTGCATAAATGTCTGCTGTCTTGGCCTTCATCCAGACATTAGCATGTCCTTTATTACCTTCCTCACAACAAACCTCTAACAACACAGACTCATTCAATGTATTTAAACTGTTCTTTTTCTTGTGGTAGAAATAACAGCTGTGGAGTCCCAACAAAAATATTGGTGTAAGCTGAGACTCAGATACACAGGTTAAAGGATCATCAGTACCAAAACTGACACACAGTATTATTGGAACCAAAACCTATATACAATCATCTGAAACTCACTTCTGTTTCTTAATGGCTGAGCCCTGTACACAGGTTAGGATATCCAGATCCATACAGACACGGACCTTGAGTATGATACCTATTATATACAAAGGCGGAACTTTACAGATGAAAATATATTAAATTTTTTTATTTATATTACTTACACTGGTTAACTTCAATCTACTGCCTGCTTCAATTATGTGTCTATCTTGCAGTAATACACCTTACTGAACCTGGAAAGAGGACTGTAAGGACAAGACAAGCTATGCTGGCAGAACTTAAATCTTTGTGCCTATAATGTATTAAACATGTTGGATTAAAGTAAGTTTTTGTTAAATTGATGTTGTCAAGGATCCTCCTTAAGTCTTTCTCCCACTACCCTTGGTGTGACCAGTCTGGCTGCAACTAGGCCTGGCCACAGAGGGTGACAGGTCCAGTAGACTGACCTCAGTGATCTTTCACTTCTGTCAGTTTGCAGGGACAATCATAGTAGCCAGCTCCAGATCGTCTCACATGTCCATAGACTTCCAGCTGTTTTCAAAAATCTTTCTCCTTCTTCCTGACATCTCAGCCTTGATCTGTGCTTCCTACCATGTCACTCTTCTTTCTCTTCCTAACCAGATGACCTGCACTTGTTCCTGCTCTTCCTGACCTACATCCTGGAGGCAACACAGCAGGCACAAAATCCTTCTTTCCTGACTCACACCCTTGCCTCAGGCCACATTATCTACATACAGTCTGACACATCTCCAGTATTTGATTTCCTCTCCTACAGCGCATTGCCTGGCTCATCTTACCACAGGTTCTCAGACTAAGACACATTTTGTCTTTTCAGGTCTTAATGTCAGTTCATTTGGCTTTATCCCTCATTCTAGATGCTCTTAAGCTTTGGGCCCAGACACACTCACCAGCTAAATCATGCTGGCCTTTCTAAATCTATGTACATCAAGCTTGTTCTCACCCATTACTCTGACACATAGCTATTAGACAACTGCCTCAACTTCAGGGATGCTGGAATTTTCCCAATATTGTAACAATACACTTTATGCAAATGGTACAAGAAATAGCAGTGGAAAAAGCCACAGAGACTTGGGTACCTGTTTGCTGTGCAGTCTTGCAGATGGCAAAGTCTGGTTACAGATAAAGGGTAATCACTAAATACTGCGGGATTAATGAAGAAGGTTTGTTTAAGATCAATGGAGTCTGCCTCCACATTCATGACAAATTATGTTCTCATGTTCTTGGTCAAAACCTGCTATTGTCTGTTTAACAAGTCCTGTTGAGCTTTCTCTGGAAGACATAGTCTGATTTATATCACAGAGAATGGCACCAGACTCATCAATTCTAGAAGATGCTAAAGTGAAAGAATACAGCAGACAGATACAAAATGTTTGCAGTCTGCTCCAGCTTCAGACACATCTTTCTACTTTCCTTCCCTTTATCTTAGATTACAAACGGAATTAAATTGGAGTAGAGAGAAGAGTACAAGTTTCTTTCAAATGATAACTCTATCAAATGTAAAGTACAAACATTTTCACATACTCTAGTTCCTTCTTTAAGAAAGATACAAAAGTTTTTTTCACTTTCTGCATAAAAACATCAACGCCATATGAACTGTGACAATGACTGGCCCTTCAAATATGATTCCAGTGAAAGTTCTGGCCCATTCACAACTATGAGCAAACTTCTGTAATAACCAATTTGTAAGACACAGAACAGGCTGAGAAGCAGGATTTCCTTTCCACATAAAAAAAACTGGCTTCAATCCAAATCCCATTGAAAAACACTCTCAAAACTTTTTACTAACCAAAAACTCTGAGTTACATACAGAGGTACTAAAACAGTGCAGGATAAATGTCTTCAGTGTTCATACGTGAAAATTATGTTTTCTGCAGCAACGAAGATGCTGACAAGGATGTGAATGTCACTGACCAGCTGTGGGAACTCCAGGCATCTGTGGTTCCCGGAGTCCACTCTCAGACTGTCCCTGCGCTACCGGGACCAGAGTCGTAGCCCCTCAGTCAGAAGCCTGACAGCTCTGTGAGCCATCTGAGAGCAGGGCTTGCAGGCTCCCTGCTCCAGGCCCAGGACATGACTCTCCAACACAGCAGGCCCTACATGAGTTTTTGAAAACTCTCAGTCTCAGATCCACGTAATTGGGAATTCTGGCTTAGGAGGTCTGGTATGTTTGGAAGCCTTCTGTGGAACTAACAACACTGGCTGATCTACCCACAAAACCATCCTAGCCCTGGGGACTCAAAGCATTTAAGGTCCTTAGCTACCAAGCAAAACCTCAGAACAGTATTCCCTGGAGTTGTACTGCTTGTGACTGCAAGGTTCATTGCTCAGGTCACTAAGTAACCCCTGAAGGACTGAACACAAAGAACTCACTAAGTTCTTGGTTCTAGGGAGACACAAACCCAGGAGGCTATCCCAGTATTAGGGACTTGCTGCTGGCAGGATCCCTGTTTCCAGGGCAGATATTACATAAAAGCCCTCAATAAAAAGAGTCTATAAAGTTTTTGAGAAGTCTTCCTTTTCAATCATGAAGGCACTCCCCATTAAAATAATGGGCTCCTTTTTAAACAGACTGTGCAAGAGAGTGCTGAACTTTGTCTCCAAAAGCTGCAAACATTTTGAAAGAAAAGTAGTGGAATGCTGTCCAGAAAATGTCTAGTCCAGAAAAGATTGTCCAAACACAAATTCAACAGCCCTTGAGATCTTTTCAAGACTTGATGATATAAGACTGGCTCTAATTAACAAATTTACTTCTGCTTTGGAAGCTTTTTAAGAACTGTCTTGAAAATCATTTGAAGTGCAGCAATATTTACTCTAGTTGACAACCGATTTGGAGTTACAGTGCCTGTCTTCCCGAGAAGTCATTATATGCGACAGAGCCCTACTTTCATGGAAAGAGCTAAACACCTGCCTGCTGATTACAGGTAGTGAATTAATTCTTTATTTTGCTTTGCTTGTGCATACAGCTTTTACTTTATCTATTAAACTCTCTTCAACTGAATTTTTTCAATGAATTTTTGCACTGTGCCCTTCTGTTTCTCTTCCCATCCCATTGCAGGGGAGTGAGTGGCAGCACGGTGCTACCTACCAGGGTTAAACCACAGCAACTATTAAAGCACAACAGGATCAATATATTCCCTTTTCAATGCCTCCAAACTACTGAGTGAAGTGTTCCCATGACATTCTGTATCCTGTGATAAATCCTCCATTGCATTTGATGACAGAGTTCTTACTGATGTGAATTAAAGTTTCTCAGGTTTAGATGAGATAAGTTTATTGAGGTTAAATCCAGCCATAGAGAGGATGCTAGACAGATGAAAATAACCTTCTTATCAATCTGTATGGACAGGACAATTTCTCAAAAGGTACACACCCATGAATAATGACCACAGCTCTGAATTCAGAATACAGTTGGGTTCATTGCTAATGTGAATGACTCAGCCACATCACCAGGTAACATTTCATAAATGTTTTTAGAGAGGACTCTGTCATTTCTCAGAAATAATACATCACCACAATATAACTGAACAGGAAGCTTCCACATCCAGAAAACTTCAATATCCTAAAGCTGCAGCACATCTCTTCCTCACCAAAGACCAGTAGAGTAAATCATGCCTAGACCACTACAGTAAATCCAATTTCTACTACCTACACAGGCTATCAGTGGAATCACAAACTGAGTTAAAAATCCTGGCTTTTTTTTTAATGTCTTACATCCTTTGGCTCAGAATCCAACAACATACACCACGTAATACTGTCAGCACAGATATCCCCAAACTAGTGCAAAATGTGCTGGTACATAGAGTACACAGAGCACACATGTGCACTCGCTAGCTCAGGCTCCATAAAAAGATACAGCCATTATCAGCAGCTCAGTGAGCCCAACTATTGCTGCTGCTTCCAGTTTCAGAACTCAGTTCTGGAGCACACGTCTCACTTCTTTTAACTTTGCTTTCTGAGCTGTTTCAAGAATGTCCCTGTTTGCTTTCCTAAAGCACTCATCTGCTCAGAACAAATAAAAACCAAACAAAATAAAAAGGAAAATCCTACCAAAATAGGACACTATACTGTACATATATGTCTCTCACAGACAATGAGGGTATATGAAGGTTAGTAGTGTTGCTCAAGGTACTACTGAAATTCATTCAGATGCTACAAGTTTGCCATCTGTACCTGTTATTCTTAGATATTTTAGTGCCTCTCTCTGCCCATTGATTCACCTAGAGAGAAACTAAAACAAGAAAGGGCCACTCTCTGGCCTAAAAGTAAGACAGTCATATCTGAGCATAAACTATACTTTTATTTGTCTGCAAAAATGAAGTCAGTATCTGCATTAGTTAAGGAACCACACTGATTTTGCACTTCTTTTGTCATATTACTGCAAAATTTTGAGCAAGCCATAATACCCACATGCATCACTTCTACCATGGTATGACTGAGATACTACATCCTTTAGTTACGGTTTATCAGATGATGACAGATCTCCAAATTCTTGAGTAAATTACAAAATATTCTAGGCATTAATTAAAAATTAATCGATGATATAGGTACTATTCTATACAAAACCATATTTTAAAGCACAGAATTTGCACCAAGAAGGCTTTGTTTAACTTCCTAAACTGACTAAACTAAATCACATTAAGGATATTCTTATTACATATGAAGATGATCAGCATGGAAGTTTAGTATGCAACATCCATTTTCCATATAGACAATACCCACATTATTTGAAATTATCCAATACTAGAAAGACGATAGACCCAGGGGAAGACCAACAATAAATCAGTAATGAAGTGTACATACTTCACAACACAGTGCTATGCTGACAGGTACTTGTACAATGACAACAATAATAACCAAGTAGAGCATACACTCCTTTCTCCAATTCTGAACCAAGCCAGCCCATGAGCAGGAGCACTTGGTAAATGAGAAATACTACACATAGGAACATCATAAAAACAATGGCTTAGGCATTAAATTTGGATGCAGGCAGAAAAGATTCCAAAAAGAAAAAAACCTGAAAAGGTGTTTCTTTTGTAATAAGATTCTTTTCAGTTTAACTGCATTTTTACTTTATTAAACTAAGATAGCTGGTCATTATGACACATCAATGATTGCAAAGGAAAATATTTGAAAACATGAAAAGCTTTTTTATCTGTTAACTTCATAGATGAGTATATAAACTACAGGATACTATACAGTATTAATAATTTTGCACTATCCTATAATTAAAGTGGACAGAGAGAAAAAAAATAAATCTTCATTACCTTTAAGCATTGTTCTTCCAGTTGAGCCTCCGAAGATATTTAAAAGACCGCTTCTTGCTCCTAATGATGTAGTTGCTTCTAGTAAAGCACCAGTTATATAGTTAGAGAGTGCAGTCCTCTGTAAAGTGGCACGATATTGACAGTAACCACCCGTTACACATGGTTTTACACAAAAACCATCTCCTTTGCATGTACAGTCTGTAACAAATGTTGGGAGCTTTCTCAGAAGATGAGGAATATATTCAAAAATATCTTCTGCTCCTTCCTCTTCTTCTCTCACTGTACTGAAGATCTGTGGAGAATGCAAAAGCATGGACTGTTAATTCATTTGCTTAGGATAACACACTGAATATAAAAAAAATCCAAATGACCACAACTTCTTGAGAAGTTCAACGACCTGCAGTATCTACTTATCCAAAACAGGTTTATTAGGATTTTGAGTTAGGCTCCCAAACGGGATATTTGAATTAGATGTCATTCTGTCTTTCAATCTATGGTTAAAAGCATTCTAAGGATAACTATTAGACTAAAAAAATCTCACATCAATACACCTCATCAACATTTAAAATACAGAATATGCACAAAGTTGTTTATAATACTATTAAATCTATTGTACTTCCAGAAAATCTTAGAGATATCAGTAGCAGAAAAAACAGATCAA
The DNA here is from genome assembly GCA_013400235.1 of Oriolus oriolus. NCBI lineage: Eukaryota > Metazoa > Chordata > Aves > Passeriformes > Corvidae > Oriolus > Oriolus oriolus. The sequence continues at coordinate 1,153,898 of VXBT01011130.1, forward strand.
CTCAGGGCTGGCACTTTTTCTTGCTGAGTGGGTGGGGTTTTGCAAACAGAAATGGTTTTAATCACTCTGAACTCTCTTTCAAAATGTTCTGGTGTCACATTTATTGCATTACTTCCAGCCTACCCACAGGTCCTCTATCTGCTATTGGTTTAGTACTCTTTTTCCAATATTTGTGATAACACACTAATGAATTCAGTCTGTGGCTTAGCAACAAAGTAATGTTTGCTTATTTAAAAGTCTAATGATCAGAGCAAGAATCTGGAAGAAATCTGTTCATTTAGTATACAAGGGGAGACTTGATTCTTTGCATTCTTGTATGTTGACTTACTGATTAACATTAATAATTTGTTTCAATGATCTGTGCTTCATAATTACAAAGCGTAAACTACCACAACAAAAATTGACACAGGGAAAAGTCAGTATAACTGTCACCAGGACAGGTGCTGAGAAAAGTTTCATGAGGTTGCTCCCCACCAGTCTTAGATGTGCAGAAGAAATAAGCTGATGGGTTCATGACAGGTTTTTTTTCAATTAATGCCTTGTTTCTTGTTGCCACCCTTTCCCACATATAAACAAAATACATCCATCAAAATGGCAGAAACTGCAGCCAGTCCTACAAAGCAAGCACACATGTGCTCAGTCAAACGATAAGAAACTGTTTGCACAGTCTGTGCACGCCACATGTCAGAGGCACCGGCACCCTGCCCACAGGACACACACGTGCCCAGCCACGGCTCCAAGGAGGGAAGCAGCTCCCGGTACAGGGATCTCACACCCATCCACTTCTGCCCTGAGAATGGCATTTACCCTGCCACATAAGAGAGGAGGGATCAAAATCCCTGCTCCCATGAGGGATCTGACCCTCCACTAACAGAAGAGGTGAACAGTGATACGGTCCTTTCATCCGCCTAAAGAAACTGCAGAAAATCAAATACAATCCAATATATTAAGTACGTATTGGTTATCTCAGCTTTAATTTTTGTATTAACCATGTTTGGGGAAAACCAGTAAAATTTTATATTAAAAGTATAATAATTCATTAACTAGTAATGTAATTCAATGATTTGAAAAAGAACACTGACATATTTATTAACATAAAAAAAGAAACTTTCACATGTTGATTATGGCTACATATAACTCAATTCCATTAAAAGAGAGTTTTTGTGATGCACTACACCATGAAATGCTGTGGCATCTTTTTTCCCCCCTCTCTCTGCAAATTTTCCAAAATTTGATTGGTCTGAGGGTTCTAGAAATATTACACCTGCATCTTTATCTTCTTTTCTTTGCTGTCTGGCAGTTCTATGGACTTTTGGACTGTCAGTACAGACACATCTCCACCTTGGTTCAGAAAGAAAACGTGCTGTTAAAGTGTGCCTTACCTGGATGGGATGTGTGTTTACCTTTTATTTAGCTAACTGTCTGCAAGTACCTTTTCAAAAGGTGTACGGTGAAACAGTAAACCTTTGGACTATGAGTGTGTCACGCAGAGCAGACATAATTAGTCTTTTCAGCTTGTTTAAAAAAATATTTAGTTAATGAATATAATTTAACTTCTCAAAACTGCAGTTACCATCCAAAATATTTTTAAAATTGGGTTCTGCAACTTATAAAGGCATGTTCTGTTGCCTACACAACTAAAATTTCTTTCAGCTGCCAAAGCAAAGAAACCATTTGTTGACAGAAATAGGCGACAGTGTTTTGCTGGAGAGATTATACATAGAATAATGGTGTTAATCTCTTCTGTGTAAAGCAGACTTCAGGGCACTAGCTGTCTCCAAAGACTCTGCACATCACATAACATTTTCAAATTTTGTTTTGATGTGTTAAAGTTCTGAGTGTGTTACCTCTGCTACACACAGATGAGGTTACGAAAAAATACAGACTTACAATGTGAATACTTATCAGCCCCTGTAAAAGAACTGAAACAATCAGAATAGCCACAAATCCCTCAGGTAACTGATAGGGGAAACCACCTTTCAGAGAGATTGCACCAGACAATTGGGGAAACTTAATCTTGCCTGGGAGACAAAGAAGTTTATTCCTAGCCAGGGTTTATAGTTCATCCTGGCAGACTCCAGATCCTATTGATCCATATCACTGCCAAAGAATGACTAATGTAACTAAAAATGAATGTGAACCAAAAAGAGGAAAATGCAGCACTAAACTGACAGCTACCCATCAAAAAACAAAGTCTCACTTTTGCCTTACATACCAAATTAAAGATTTCAAAACCATCTGCAGTCTGATGTTGCCATGTCTCACCTACTGCATATAAAGCAGTAACTCACAAGAAACTCAGGACAGCATCTGAATCTAAAAGCGTCATGATTATTAAACATTCTGTAATGAATACACGACTTTTAAAATGAGAAACAAGATGAAACAGGAAAGTACATATACTAATACACCAGTATTTCAATCAAAGTATACTATGGCATCAACAGATTTTTACTTTCTTCTATTTTTAAGGAGATTTTAATGGTAAGCAAAAGGAAAATAAAAATTACTTGCAACATACAATATTTCTGATTTCTACAGGAGAAAAATGTCCTCCAACTCAGAAATGAAAATTAGCATTAAAATAAAGATAAATTCAGGCAAAATTCCATCCTTATAGCTTTACAACCAAGTCCATATTTGGAAAATATATGGAAAAAATAGATTTTTCAGCTCTTAATAATGTATGCAATAAATCATCAAAACTTTACTTTAAAAAGCCTCTCTGTTTTGCTTCAAGTAACTTAAAATGGTATCTGCAAGTTAACTTATTGATAACCTTCAGGCAATAAAACTTTCTTACAGGGACAAGACATATTTTGACAGGATATTAAAAAAAATCTTTAAAAATAACTATAAGATCAAGGAACTTAAGCTAGCCTTGAAACTATTCCTCAGTTTTCTCTTGCAATCTTTTTTTCTGTTTAATTGCAATATGTCCTTTTCTCCACGACATTACTATAGGTTTATTGTGTAGAAGTGGTGGAAACCTAAACGCTGCAGCCATTTATTGCCCAGTTTATGACAGATATTACCCCAAAATGAAGCTGGAGCTCAGGGGTGCTGCTGTACTGGAAATATCAGATACAGCAGTTCGTAAGTAATAATTGTGATTTCTTACTTAAAATTACATGTATCTCTTACTGTAGTCTTTTTTTGTTTCTCTTCATATTTTTTCTGCCTCAGGTATTTAGCTTAGAACTTGGAGGCATGTTATCATATTGCCAAACATTTAACAGCTGCTGTGCTTATGAAACCCAGAAATTGGAATTACGAACAGACCAAAAAATGGCCCATTATTAGGAAGCAAGTTTAATTTCTCTCACTTTGTTAAAATACTGAAGAATATATGTACCCAAGAATTTCATTGCGAAGAATAGTCATGAAAAGTAAGTAGCTTATTGCTACTACACTGTAAAAATATGAGAAAATAGGGTGTGATGAGGTTTTAATACTTCACTGCATCTGTCCAAACTCTCGCTAAACACATCTATCAAGATATCCTGAATGATCAAGATGAAATACTGAAATGTAGGAGGTGTGTACGTGTGCTCAGTCAGTACAACATATTTCAGTTTGATTCCCTGGCTGTTCACCTAGAGAGCATTTCTATGATGGGGGGCTGCTGATAGCAGCCTGCCTTCATTTGCTGCACACTTTTAAAGCAATTTTAAATGCCTGTAAGCCAGAATATTAACAAGTAATAACTCTCAGGACAGTATGAGAACATTTAAATACTTGAAGAACATTTAAATACTTCCTTTGAAAACACAAAGGTTTTACAGAACATACAAGCCTAAACACAATTAACATCACAGGAAATGCTGCTCTTTTCAAATTTGTTCTGTTCCAAGAAAAATTACATTAAAATGAGGAAACTGATGGTGATTTTTCAATTTGGCCCTGAAGGTTTTTCAAAAGAAAATTCTTACTAATATTGATCAAATGAAGCTAACAGTGATCTCTTGGAAGTCATGACCAAGGATCATTCCAATTGTTTTTACATGTATTTATTCTACCAATTAATTCAGATATCTATAGCACAGAATACAAGCACAGTCTGCTGTGAAAAAACCTCACTTTTGGCAGAAAGAAAGTAATATGCAAGGTGAACTTGGGTGAATGAGGCATTTATGCACAGTTGGTCAATACTTCAGTTTTACATCTTCCAAAATGGTACTCCAGCATAACACTTTGGAGCATTTATCAGCACAAATGTAAAAAAGAGGTGATGCTGATACCTAATTTTCCAAAGTACACTGGATTTTCTCAGCTTGATCTCATTCAGGTTATGACCATACCCACATTGATTAGTTTATGACATTTCAAGATCATTGCTAAAGTATGAGTCTTTAATTCAAGGTCTTTCTAAAATAAGAATCTCTTGTAACAATTTCTGATTATGTATCAATTATAAGAACTGAAATACATTAAACATGGAATGCATTTTTTGTTATCCCTAGAACAGTGTATATGTTTGTCTTTCTTCTTACTGTGTATGTGACATTCTCAAGAGTACGTGCCAGAGCCCATATCTCAAACAGTTGTGCAGGTTGTTCAAAGCCAAGGCATAATACTGTGTTTGACAAAGAGGATGCTGTGAACAGCTGAAAGGTCTGCTCTGCCAGGACTATTTCTTAGTTCTGTTCACTGGCAAGTCTTGTTCATTTTAGCAATCGAATAGGTGAGGTCTTCAGAAATCCTTTCAAGAAACCGGACATTTTGGTAAGTGTTTTTCAGTGTTTGGAGTACAAAAGCCAGACATTTAGACTGTTGGAACATTATCTTCTTGGTGGCACTCAGCAGCCTGTAACCAAATAAGCACACACTGGGAGAGCTGATGAAATTTTTGGCTACATGTCTTACTGAGTACTGGTATTGTACAAGAACAAGTAGGGCAAGGTATATGATAAAACCTGTGGTCAATTAAATTCCATTCCTCACTTATTCCAGATGAAGTGGATGAATACAAATAGTCAACTGTAAGCTTTTCTAAATTGCAGCACCACTGAAATTTGTGAGAGACTGACGATGGTGCAGCCCAGCAGAAGATGAAACACCATTCTCATTCCAAATCCAAAACAGAGCACTGTAACACCTACTAAGAAGAAAACTCTACCCTACCTGGAACCAGGACAACTACCTCTCCCAAGCTTCTCTGATCTTTTGTTTGTCATGACACTCTATTGCAATTTCTCCCTGTGGCAAACAAGGAAACAACTATCTGGCAGTTTTGCAAGCTGGCATCAAACTCACAAATTCCCACAGATCCTCTCCCCAGCATCTTGTGATCCAACTTTTTTGGCTAACAGGCAACATTCTCAAATTATGACCAGCCATCTCAGATTAAAATAAAATAAAATACAATCAAATAAAGGGTTACATATGATGATGCCTTTCTTCATAGTCAACAGCTTTTGGAGATGTATTTGAATGTCAACCTTCAGGTGGCTTTGCAAGCCAACAACTGCCCCCCCCAGCAGAACTGGCAGCAGATTCAGCAATGGCACTTGCCACCTGGCCTGCCTGCAGCTTTACCAACAGGAGGAAAAGAGCTACCACTACCTGAAGATTTTGCTGAAACACAGCCATTTGGTGCACGTTTGCATTTGTGCTCAAGAAAAAGCAGTAAAGGGCTGTTTTGACAACTCCTCAGCAAGAAAGCTGGAGCTATAAACACACATTCACAGTGAAATACATGCAATTCAACAAAAACTGAAAGAATGTCAGGGCTTAACAGTGTTCTCTATATCTTAACATGCTCATATTTTGCCCTCTATGTATTTTCATATGGTGCTTAAATGTAATAACTTGCCTGCTGAGATGCTACTTTTTGTAATGGAAAAAATCCTTAAAATATTCCTAGACTGCTGAAACACTGTTCTGTATTTAAAAAAACTGCCAGCAAAATAAGAGGATACAGTGCCATGGTATAATCCAAAGTGCACTTCATAAGGTATGAGGAATACCATGTTGTCTTGGGGAGTTGCGGGCAGAGGCAGGGAGAAAGCCTTCCTCAAAATACATACACACAGTAATCAGTACCACTACGATTTCACCCAGTACTTGACAAATGTGCTATTTACTATAAGGCATGTTCAGGGTGGTGGTGTTCACAGGTGTTGTTCATCTTTTGTCTGGGACACTATAAAGAAGAAGACCAGGAACTGCTTTGAGAATGCAAAACCAGCACGGTTTGTTTGCTGCAGCAGCACACCACATCATTTGCAATTGTGGGTAGTGAGCAAAAGCAAACACTGTACTTTATGCCCTCACTGCCCCAGAAATGGTGAGGAGGGGGAGGAGTGGACACGATGCCAAGATACAGCCTAGCATATCCTATCACTCTCTCCTTACAGTAGGAATAAATCTCCCACTTCAAGCAGAAGTTGCCCCCCCTGGGGCAGGGTGCGTACGACTGGCAGGGGAGGTGCGTGCAGTCGAGTCTATCCAGTCCCCTTACACATCTGAACGAAAGAACACATCACAGGAAAGAAATAAAGATCTTCAGGCACCTCTTCATCATAGGAGTCAATGCTTGTTCCAGCATACTCACGTAGCTTGTCAAAAGTCCAGTGATGGAGATATCAGATATTTTCCTTTTCTGCAAATGATCTTCAGGTTCTAGAAATTTAGAAGAAACACTGTGGTGACCTGTCCACTGGTGACCTCCCAGCAGCTGTCTTGACAATATCCTTTTTGCAATGTCTGCTATCAAAAATGTTTCCAAATTCTGTATTCTCTTCAAGGATGAGGAAGATGTTGATATTTACAGCGTCAGGACAGAGCACAAGACAAGAGTACTGTGCTACAGAGCAATAAAGAGCACTTTTTCAACAGCAAGTGTTGTTGAGTATTCAGTTCTACACAGTAAGCTGTAACTGGGCTATGTGGCACAGAGCAGCAGAGGACACAGAAAACAGAGGAGTTGACCCTGGGAACACGGAAATCAGTGTCAGTGGCAGCTGGAAGGCTGCCAAAAGAGCGATCAAGCACAGATGTGCCCGAACGCTAATATTCATTAAGTGATGTTCTGTGAACTTTCTACAGCTTTGACTGCAATTACAGAATCTGCATTACCTCACCAGCCAATATTTCTTATGAATTGCATCCTGTTAAGGATGAGATAATTTCAAGGAACAGAAACAGAATTTAATGAGGATCAAACTGTCTTGCATAGGCAAGCCTTAAATACAGTTCAACATTCTTCAGAAATATTATTAGCCACCCCTATTCAGTTCTGGTATCTGACAAGTGTCTTTAGTGGAGAATTTTTTTCATTTGTTATCATCAGGAAATGACGACACAGTTTTTAAAAAAAATAATTTGAGACTTGGATTTATGACCAGAAATTGTAACAGCAGGTCCAAACTTCCAAGAAGTCATCATTTTCACTTCTGATAAAACTTGGTTGCTATTACTTACTTATTTTCTATTTCTGTAAGGTGACAGTACTAATTTTAATAGCCGTTACCAAAGGAAAGATGAACTCCACAGACTTAGAAGATGGAAAAAGCAATGTGATCTAACTGGGATACAGATTTAACACAGCATCTCCACCCCCAGAAAGTCCTGCTTTTCACGGCAGGTAACATAATTTAGATTCAAATAACTACTAAGAAGAATCAAGACATAAAACAGAGGGTAATAAGAGGCATTAATTAACTGTCTTTTGAATGTTTTTTCATAAATTCTTGAAATTTCAAGTTGGTTACCGAGAAAATGAAAGGATGACACCAAACACAACATAGGAGTTCTGCACATCACTTTTCAGCAATGTGAAACAATGCCCTTGCCAGTGAGAGAAACTTCTGTAACCCTAGCGAGAAAAGGCCCAAAATATCACTTCCTGGTCAGCTGGGTCAGTTATTTATACCTCTACTGGTACAGAAGGGTATGTGAAAAAAGATAGAGTTATTAATTATTTTATTACTAAGTTAACTTGCTAACTTCGTTTTAAATATTTTTATGTTTTTCTACTACTTTGCAACTTATAACTTTTAGCTGCTTAGTGTTCTACCCTTGTCAACTCCACACGCAAACAGTATTCATTTCCTGAGTGCTTATTTACTTCCTCCAGACTTTCACCAACAATATAATTTACAAACAATATGCTGTCTTAATAACTAAATAAATTTAACTACTCTTTTAAATAAACATCTGTGTTATTACCACCTAACTAACGCACAACTTGGAGGTTTTTTACTGAAGAGTTGCTAGTTTTACTAGTCTGAAGTGGGTCATATCTTTGAACATCTGATCAAGGGGACTAGAATTTCTTGAGTTATCCTATCGTGTTAAATTACCTAATGTGTTTTTAACATAAAAGTATATGCACCACACACATACCACTTTTCAAATATATTTTTGATAATGACTTTTGTTGCACCTTACTGATGAAAAAAATATCATTCATATAAAACTTCACAGATGTGTTATAAAAAATATTTAAAACAAGTAGAAAACTAGCAAGTTGAATTTTTGATTCAGTATAGAAGTTTTAATGTAGCTAAGTACATTATCTAAAATAGGCTAATTAGGCTTAAAACTATGTAAAAAACCCTGAAATAATTCACTCAAACCATGTAGATGTTAGAGCATTAAATATGTCATGATTCAATAATTTCAATTCAAGAGAGATGAACGTTTTCATTTTAAATTCCTCCTTTCGTTGTAGGAGAAAGGTCTTTGGTACATCAAACTGTAATGGGATGCTACCATTACAGTGGATCTCTGAACCTTCTAAATGCAAGTCAGAAATGGTAAGAAATTCTAACAGAAGCCACTGAAAACTCTACACATCCTTGAAAGCTTTCTTTCTTCAAAGGCAGAGAAGAAAAATTAATTCAATTAGTTCACTGAAGGTTTCAAACAGGCATCACGTTCATATTTTTCATTTCCGAAATACTGATGTGTGACAGGTGCATTTAAAATAGGTGAATACCGAGCACTCAAGGAACCCAACAGAGGAACCCCACAGAGGAACTGAACAGCCTCCTTCCCACATCTTCTTTTTATCTATTCTATATGTGGAGCAATACCAAGTGTACATTTTCTCTAAAAAGCAAACAAAAACCTCACACGCGCATCAGACACAGGCAGAAATCTGTATGGGTTTGTACCTTAATATCAACTGTATCCTTCCCATTTGAGGAAAGGCTTCCACAGAACTCACACATTTAAAAATAGCTGCATTCCCGCTCATGTGAACTGAGTATTTAAACAACTTTAAAAGATGAGCTTAGTTGCGTATTCCTGAACTACAAACTGACAGTAAGGTTGAGGGGTACACAGTACAGAAAAAAAACTCTTAAGAGATCTCCTGTCAACATGATCATCTTAGAACCAAACAGAAAAACCTAAAAATTATGGCTGTTGAAGACCATGTCTCACCACCCCTTACATGTTTGGTTTTTCATCCTCTTTCTACAATCTCATCTATTTGTCACAGTTCACCATAGCTGCTTGTGCCAAACTCTGGCCCTACGTGTTCTTTAAAAATATTATTATGTTAATATGTATACTGACATACCTGATTCAGGAAGCACGCAGTCTGTTCCATTCCCATGCCTCTCATATTAAAAATCATAAGATAGCCAGTGGTAAGGGTTAAAGGTCATACAACTGGCTAATTCAGTTTTTACACATGCTGTGTCCTTGAGAGTAGAGAAACTGCTCAGAATTGCTTATGAAGGTCTCAAGGTCAGAGTAAATGTGCCAAGGCTCAAACACAAAGTACACGTAATAAAACTGTCTTCGTAATTATACAATCACTATTATTGTTTGTACCAAAAAAGGCTCATAATGGGATTTTATTGTACTTTACATTCTGGACTTACATTGAAAGGTGGATCTTTCCAAATCTATCAATAACAGTCTATAGTTCAGATCTGTAATCAGAAACCTAAGGATTAAATAAATGTAAAGTGCAACAGAACCTTGCTGTATCCCTAAATATTTTCATTTATAACCAACTGTAATTGACATTACAGTTAAAGATTGGTAGGCAGATTACTACAGCTGTAAAATTTATGCATCCTACCCATGGCATACAGCTAATAAAAGAGCAAGTTTTCCTTAGCACAGGAAATCTAGTTCTCATTTTCTAATTTTATAGACACTGAATCCATGCCTATTTGTTTGCTTGTACTTCAGCTGTTGGGTTCATAGGGTCACATGAATAATTATAAGATTATTTTGGATAGTACTTAGGGGCCAGGAAATTCTCAGAGTTTTCATGACTGAATTGTTTGATAGACTTTTAGGTCAGGATACAGAACATGATTTCATGAAACAAAATAACTTTGTTCTATAAAGAGGCATTTTCCACTTCAAGGGGTTGGTTTTTTTTTTGTTAATTACCCAGAAATATGAAAGGGACAATTCCTTGCCCAAACTCACAACAGAATATTGATACTTTGAAATTAGTTTTTAAATTACGTATTTAATCTTAATTTACTGATAAAAAGTGAGTCTTCATTCATCACTGTTCACAATGAACATTTAATAACAACCCTAAAAAATGATAAAAATAAAAAGGGTTATCTTGAAAATTTTTAGAATAAAAATTTTGGCTAAAACTAAGGAATCACAATAATTCATCACGGTAAAATGAATTAATTTTACTTATGTTGGTTTCTTGAATCAAGATCATAGTACCTTCAACACTATTCATCTTCCCCAGTCATTAGCTGCTAAGGAAGACTGTGCTGGATCTATAGAAAGTATTGAAAGTGTAGAAAAGGTAAAAATTTGAAGACAGTGTGAGCAACTAACACATAGTACAGTAACCTAAAGAAATAACTTCCTGTTTTCCTTGTTTCCAGCTGGAGTGTTCAGCTGCTGCCTTTACATAACTGTCCTGCAGAACACCACACATTCAATTTTCACATCATATTTTTGTTTTATGACACAACTTTGATGACAGACACCTAATATATACCAATAGCCATACTTACATTAAGACAACTGTATACTGGAAAAGAACTGAATCTACCGAAGTAATTGTCACTGAGTTTTTGATTATCATCCGAATCTGCTAAAACGATGAAAGGATGATAACATTAGGATTAATTAAAATTGATGCTGTCTCCAAATGGAGCTTTGGAAGCCAATCCAAAGATCTAAACACGGGGCATTGATTCATTAATTGTATTTCCAGTTCAGTTTAATTTGACTGAAAATCAGAAAATAGCTAATCTAATGTTTTGCAATTTTCAAAAGTTCTAATTCCTTCATCACATTTAAAACACGCTTTTTAAAGTAAATATGCTTGTTTTAAGAGAATGAGTATGAGTGAAAAAGTAGAGTGACTGAACAAGGGAGAAGGAATAAGAGCACATTAGTTCAGTATTTAAATTACACTTTTTAACTGTTAATGAAGTAAGTTTCTGCAGGACCAGACTATATGTTCTCCTTTCTTTTCCCACTGGAGTGGAATGTCACTGGAGGCTTGATTTTCAGAATTTAAGGCATCTGGCTTAAGACCAGAAGAACAAAAATATTTTAAATTAACTTTCCTTATTCTCTGGGGATTGTTACAGACCCAGGGGCTAGAGTTTAGTCATCCATGAGATTTATTTTGCTTTAGCATCAGCTTCAACTAAACTTCGTATATACAACAGCTTCCTTACCAAAATTCATAGCCACTCTGCTCAGTGTAATCATTTTTATAAACTGCAATTATATTATACAGAATTACATGCATAAGTGACCTGTGTGTATGCTTAGCCTCTCAAAATGAAGGATAAAACTTAGATTCCTATTACAAGCTTCTCTTTCATACTAACACACCAGTTCTGAAAAAGCTTTGACTCATTTATCTATAAGTACGTGTGCCAAATTTAGGATTCTTTAAATTTCAAAAGCTTCACCTTAGTGAGAAATAGTGTTCTTTAACAGCTTTGGGAGAGCTGAGTACAGATTTGTTTTGAATTAACTACAGCAAGTTTTCATGTACATAACAAACTATTCACGTACTTGAGGGAGGAAAATTTGTAATGGATGTTTCAGTTAACTATTAAGCAAAAATGGTTGTTTGCTCTTGTTTTAAATAATTATCATAGAAAGATGAAAAAATGTTGAAAGCATTATATGTTTCCATGAAACTCTAGGAGTAGCTTAACATTTCACTGAAGTCCCAAATACTTTCAATTTGACAAGTACATTCTTAAGATCTTTAGAGGGCAGTTTTGCCACAGCATCATCATTCTGAGAATAAGCAGGAAAACTTGTTCAAACAGTGCTGTGATAAGAACTTGAGGCAACATCAGGGACAAAAACTCCCAGAAAAACAGTACTTTATAAAGATTATATAGATCTAATAGGTCTTTACTGTAGTACAGAATAAACGAGCAGAGAGAATTTCCAGGCCTCTATTTTCTCAGAGTCACATCAAGGACAATCTATTCTGTTGAGGGTAAAGTTTATACATGCTTTTTATAACAGAAATCTCATCAAATGGCAAATCTACATTAAATATATAAACCTATTGTATTACTGGTGCAGAAAAGGGAAATTCTGTGGTGAAAAAAAGTAATTTTCATCTGAGACAGGTACTTCTAAAACCTATTTTAAAACTGAGTCTTTATATTCCAAAAGTTACTCTACAAACTGTACTAACACATTCTTCTACAATGAAAACTGGTTATGAAGATGTATTTATCAAAGACCACATGAAAACAAAAAATGAAGCAATGATGGAGGTCTAGCTGCTTATGAAAATGTAAGATATCAAGCTTGGGCACTAGTTTAGTTTTATTTAAATGACTGATACAAAAAAGACACTGGCTGAGAGCCATGACTGCTCTCTAAATTAACGGAGAGGTCAGAACGAACAAAGATGGCAACAAATACAGTTCCATAAACTAAGAATGGTTTTGCTAACTGCACCTTCAATATGTGCTTGACAAATGTGTGACTGTAATTCAACATTTTATCTAGTCATTCTTTTTTTTAATCTGAGTGGCTAACTATGTATTTTATTCATTTACAGGGCAGTAATGCCCTAGACTTAGTAATATATCAGCAAAAGCCCATATTCGCATGCTACTTAGCAATACGATCATTTAGTAAAATGTCATATCTGTATATCCCAGAGCTTGCCTTTTTCATCACTTTAAAACAGGAACTTTTATCTTCCTATGCATTTATTCTGCTTCTTGGAGACTAAGTTGCACAACCTAATGCTGCCAGACATTATCACAGTATATATGACTTGACATTATTTGTAATGTATCAACCTTTAGTTCCCCTTTCTATAATGACTTTGTAGCAGCACAAAGAAAAAATTGGTATTTGGACCCTTTACTGAAAGCCTCAAAGCTTTGTCATAATGTTCCCAGGTCATTTACTTTGAACATAATAAAGCTAACCCAACTACAAAGGTACCAGAAAGGTAAAACTCCTCCTGCTATTTAAGTGAAAATAAGACAAGTTGTCACAGAGATACAGAGCTTGTGTTCATTAAGTGTAACCATCACAACTTATTCTTACTAATCATCAGAGCTTATGTACAAAAAAGAACACTATCGTGTTATTTTTACAAGTAGGTACTTGGATCCCTCATTAACCAACCTACACAATAAATTGCTTGCGCCAAGTCAAAAGCACTGTTCATAGTTTAAATTCCTGAAACATATTGCTTTGCTGGAAGACTAGTCCAGTACATTTAAACATTAGACAATTTCCAAGTTTTTTAGACTGTTTAAAAGTACAACATATGTTTGAGAAAAGGAAACAATTCTCTATCATCACTAGTGGGTAGTGTAATTTTAGCTTCACATGCACATGATGGGAAAATAAGACAAAACAGTATTTTTAGCATTTATAAAAATATACATAATAATCAAATGGCACCCTGACTGCATTTTGACTGAACAGTTTTCTACTGATTACACTGGGTGAAGTGATAGGTACAGATTTTTTCTCATTTATATTCTACTACATTTTAAAAAAAACAAGTCTTTTATATTTTGTTTATTATTTCAATATACTTTACTAAAAAATATCAAGTGTTTTCTAGAAATCCTTGCTGTACACGCAGTATTTCTTCATCAAGTCACAGTAAGAGTCAGATATTCCTTAGGGGGAGTTAATGTCAACTTCATTAACTGCATCTAAGTATTTTATAAAAACAATAAAGTAAGAAAAAGCCTATAATTAGTAATTACATTGCTTTATTTATAGAGTTAGAACCAATACTAAGCAAAAAAGTAGACTTTTATAACTTTATGTGCTAAAATTCTGTAAGTGGCTTTACAATCAATTAAACACAATAAGCTAGTAAACATTCACATGCAGTATGCCTATTTTAAATAAAAAGGAAACAACACAGACTTTTCAAAATTACGAATTGTTTACATCTACAGGGTAAGTCCTGACTAAAAAGAAACTTTTTCCAGAAAGAAATATCTTGCTTAATAAAGCAAGAATATATTTTTCTCCAGCACTACCTTCTTCTTTCTGACAAAGGAAAGCTTTCCTGTTATTCCTGCAGTAAGAAAAACTTTTTAACATTTTATATTACATGAACCATACCTTTTCCCCATGCGTTTCACCATATCCATATCATATCAACTGGCAGGAAAAATGACAAAACTGTATAGAAACTGAAACAAGCCAACACAAGCAGAAACTGCAGGTTGGCTTTCAGCAACACAAGATGACAGTCTGTTCCCCTCTACAGAGACTGCCTAAGAGCTTGCAGAGAAAAGAAATGTGTTGCCAAATCTTAATCCCGTCGCTGCCTTTCACATGGTGCTGCCTCACCTCTGAAGCTCCTACAAGTCTACTTCCCAACAGCCAGTGGAAATTTGTTCCTTGTAAAAACTCCATAAGCATTTCAATGTGATCACAGACACACAGATAATAAAATCTGATACATTTAATGTTTAATTTTGCGGACCTACTGGAGTTTGTGTTTACATTACTGCAAACGAAATGATGCAATGCTTAAATTATCTGAAAGCACCGCCTTAGACTCTTGGTATGGTATGAATTTATACAAAAAAATTAATTTGCAATGCCTGCCATTAAGCAATTTCTAAAATGTATTTATAAATACAGAAAATAAGGTCACTGGCATGATGTAAACTCACTGTAAGTAAAAGTAAAATAATTCTTCCCACATTAAATTTCTCATCTCTAAGCTACTAATACAATTATATTACTGCAGAAAATATGCAGATTAATAGCAAAAAAACTTTGAGAAAAATTACATAAACAGAAGAGGATTATTTTTAATTATGATCCTCTTGAACCAGTTCCAAGAACACTGCTGAGGCCGCCACACACTGCTCCGCTCTCATGCTGCCGTGTCCCTTCCTGCTGACGCACCGTATTTCTTCACAAGGGGGCACAATTTAGAAAGGAAAGGCCTGGTTCAGAAGTCATTTTTGCAAGCCTAAAAATTCTAAGGACAACGGTATACTACTTTAAGAGGGTCACAGAGAAACACAAAGTGGATGAAGGCGAATTTTTGCTAGTGCAGGAACTGAAATAAGCAGCTTTACAAATGTACTTTTTTTGGTGATTAAAGATACATGAAGGAGCCAACATAAAAGTACTGCAGCACACTGGGTATTTTGTGGCTTCCACCCCTCAGAAAGGGTCCTTAGAGTGGGTCACACTTCAAATAAACATGAATAATTCCATATCTGGTAACCTAGGTAACTTTATCTCAGAAGTGGACCTTTTTACTATTTAGTTAACCCTCAAATACTGCTCTTCAGTAACTTGATCTGTGGACAAACACTGATTGAAAAAAGACTATAGGTGAGAATAACAAGTTATGGAAGGGGGAAAAAAAAGAAGTATGCGATAAAGGTAATGACAACAAAAGTACAAGCAGGAAAGCCACTGACTAGCAGGAGTTTTGAAGAACCACTGAGTAGCAGAAGGTGTGAAGTAAATGTGAGAGTTGCATATCTTCTGAATTCTTTTTAAGTAACACGACACACCACTTAACGGTTTTTAAGATACCTTCCTTTACAATTATGGAAACACACAAAAGAAAAGCTCTTAAAAGATATGCTACAGTTGCATGCTAGGGTGCTGGGAAAGTAAAAAGCATGCCAAACATCCAACTATTAGTAAAACATGATAGCTTCTTTCAGTATTCTCTTACAATAATTAACAGCAACAAGTACATAAAAAGGGCACATGGCAGAGAGCATTAGGTTCAAAGAAAACAAATATAATAATTTCTGAAAAAAACCTAAAACAAGTGTTTTAATATTATTGTATTTATCAGGACTATCAATTTTAAATGTAACATCATCTAGGCAAGCAATGCAAAAATAGCAAGAAGTAGCTAATGTCTTTACATACAATTTTACAAAACTTCACAACACCTTGTCATTAAACACCCCAAAGATCAGTACATTAGAACCATTTTAAGTATTGTGGGCTCTGGCATTACAATGCAGTTTTTTCACTCTTCCAAAACTGAAGCAAGAACAATTTCACATGCATGCTTTTGTTGAATAAGACCTCCTGGAATACATTTGATATACTTTTCTACAGAATCTTTCCTTTAACTAAAAATAATGAAATATCATACAATAACTACATATGAAGACCTTTTCTTCGGAAAAATAATTTGTTTAACTCTAATAACTGATCTTCTGGTATTGCCTTGATGTTTTAACATGTGCTTTAGTACCGAAATTCCCTAATAGCAATTTGCGGTTTATTTTCTCAAGTGCTGGAAGCCAGAAGAAATGTTTTAGTGATTATATTCAGGGAAAATGTACTTTTGATTGACAAGGCATGATGACTTCAGGATATTCTAAAATTTGGTTCATTTTTCCCATACAGATTTGTGTCTAGAAGACAACCCCTTGGAATTCCCAAGCATGAAAAGAACAGGGTAAAAACCTCTTCCATATATACCAGTTTCATTACTTCTTTTGGAGATAGAGATAGATCAATTACTTCTGAGCAAAAGGGCAACAGTAAAACTACGTAGGAAGGAGAATCCATATGGGTAATGAGCAAGAGGAACAGCTGTAGTCTCTTCTTGCCTATTTTATGTCCACTAATGAGTGTTTTTCTACACAGAACAACAAAATAGTGGGTACACACTCAGCTTTCTGCTTTCTTGCTACTGATTAACTCTAGTTGAAATGCATCTGTCAAAATTTAGACTCTTTGATAGAGACATATCATATAAATATTTAAAGATGTCTCTCCTACAGAAAACATGTTGGATACACTTCTAACCATGCTGAGGTTTGCAACACAGATTAGCTCCTCAAAGATATCCTCTACCATTACTGTACGTTTTGAAAGTACAAGTCACAAAACCCAGCTATTCTCCCATAGCAGGCCTGCCAACTGTTTCACTGGAAACAGAGAGAAACATCAACAGATGTTTTCAACCTGCTAATATTTCAAAAAATGGACACCTTAGATGATAAGCCTGTTCCTTCATTTCAGCAAAACCACTTTCTGCATAACAGGTGGCCCTACTGGGAGATTATTTACTATATTCATTCCAGTTTCCGTGGCAGCTTCTACTTCCGCTGTAAAGTAGGGGAACAACTATTGCTCTGAATGAGGAAAGCTTAACATAATGAATGAATATAATAAAGTTCAGACAAATAGTTGTAATTGTTTTTCTTAAATACAAAGAAATTTATTCCAAGATAAACCTGAAGTTTGCGGGAAAGCATCTATGGGCATTTAGTTCTTAATATATTGACATTTTCAAGCATTTGGACATTTTAAAGGAGACATTAATGATTTCTTAGCAAAATGGCTTTGAAAGAAGGTAACTGAAAAAAAAAGTTTAAAAATATGCAATGGACTTAGCTAAGCAGCTCTAGAATCTGTAGTTTTACCTATATATACTATGTGCTGCTAAGGTTCACAGTCTTTCAGCTACTACTCCACAAATCCTGCAGAAATGTTCTTTGAGAATTTAGAACAAATCACCTGAACAAAAGATGTAATTTGAACGGGAAATTCCTAACTCCTGGTGCCCATAATAAAATCTTAATTCTAAGTGCCTATGACCACATCATTATCCAAAGTGTGAACCTTGATACCATCTAGCACAGAAACTGCTTTCCTCTTTTAAGCTTCTTTAATGTGCAGCATGATCCACTATGCAAAGAAATACTTCAAGACAGCCAATCCATTCTTGGCAGTCCCAACAAAACAACAATCTAACAGATTTATTCAAATAAAATTTAAATGTACTTCTGGCAGATAAACAATGAAATTATCTTCCCTCTTTGGGGACTTAGGGTTTGTGTAGGAAAACAGAATGCTATCTAAATTCCATGTATAGTTTGGTAATGCTCTCTATCAGTTGAATTTAAGATCATCATGTCCCTATGGTCCAGAACATATTCTTTTCTACACAAGTAGGCTTGTCAAACTAACTAAACTGACAGCACTCTGAAGTGAGACCCTACACACACATACATGCACCAAAAAAAAAAAAAAAAAAAAAAAAAGGAAAACTGGGAGGAGGCAGCTGACAAGTCTGCATTCATTGAAGTTGTCAGTTCTGAGTAGTTTCTAAAATCTCATCAGGAACTCCAATACCACATGCAGGACATGAGGTAAATACTGACATGACTAAAACAGTCAGGAGCCAGGCACCTGTAAGACATCCTTGCTCTCATCATCTTAGCACAGGTTCAGCAAGAAAACCAATACATTTCCTGTCAAATACACATTTCATGTATTTTTCAGTGTCATAACACATGGACGTAATAGGATTTACAAGAGATTCCATGCCTCTGTGAATCCAACAGATGAACAACACCGTTCCCTCCAACCCACATCAACGGCTTTTTTGGTGTTTGTTGTTCTTTCAGTCCAAGGAAGAAAAGCAATGTTTTCTCAGTAATGTCAAGGAATTTTAGGTAAACAAACCACTACAAAATGCCTGAGGGATGAGAGTTTAGAGTTTATTGTGCCAGCACGAGTTATAAATGGTGTGACCTGTTTTTAGAGAAGGTGACATTGTCCCCAGCTGCAGCATTTTCTTGACAAAAAGGTGAAGGTGCACTATTAGTCAGCTTTGTTTTCCTTCCAAAGACAACAATCCATGTCTGCGGAAGACTGACTATATGACCTCTTAATTAAGAGTAGTCAATTCTAAAAGAGCTTTAATTTCACAGTGACCTTCTTTGACATTACAAAGAGCAAAAACTTTGTGCTATGGAACAGAAGCAAACTCTGTATTTCCTACAAATCTTTAAATATCTGTCTCATTAGCTTTCTGCTTCTCTGTCCGAATGGAACTGGAGAGAGCACATATCTGCAAGGAATTGTACTACAGTATGCAGCCTGGGAAAGAAAAAAAGAAGACAACAGCCAACATATTCCCTTTGGTCTGCTTGCCAAGTCTGTCCCAAAGCAGAAAACCCCAGATGCAGAACTCTGGTGTTACAAGTTCTCCCACATACCTTTCATGAATTTGTCTGTGTAGGTTTGTCCCAAAGGGCTTTAGTTTCTTAGACATTTTGGAACCTATGTCCATACCAAGACATGCATTTGCAATACATTAAACACCCCAGTCCCTTCACTAGGAAAGTCTAAGCTGCATTTTGAGCTCCAGTAAATTATGCTTTTCATCACAAATATTCTGTATTACTTGATCCAAACCACCCCTGGAAAGCTTCTCCTCTGTGAAAGGAGAAAAACATTCCTATGAAAAATTATTTCCTCCAAGAACATACATGGGAACTCCCCAGCACATAAAATTACACCAGTAAAGAGGATGAAAAGCAAGAATTCAGGAGACCATTTTAGCAGAATTAAAAAAAAACAGACTGAAGCCTAACTTGCACTTTTTATACCTGCCAAAGACCAGCTGGAAAGTCTGCACTGTCCATCACTAAAGACCTTAACATTTTCTTTCCTGTATAATTCCTAATTTCTAAAGTTTATTGAAAAGTTTTACAAGCACAGGGTGGGTGAATATTTTCACTTATGTTCCAAAATACCCAGGAGGAGAATAAACTATACCCCAAAATCAGTACATAATACTACTAAAGGTTTACAAATACAGAGCACATGGAAAAATGAAGTATGTAAATAACATTTCCAAAAGGAAAACTATTCAGAGGAAAAATCTGAAGGAAAAATCTGTAACTTCTAACATCAGTGTCTTGCTCTTTGCTGAACAACTCTCCCTCAACTGCCATGATTACAAGACTGGACAAACCTTTTTCTACTGCTTTCCAAAGGATTCCATATTTCTTTCAATCAGCTGGGTAAAGATAAACTGGTGTATGAATCAGTCACTCTTAGACCAAGTTTTGTGCGCAAACTCAGATTTTTCAGAGGAGATGTAAATATATGACAACCGTGTTACCTTAATTATATGTAAAACTAAGAGTTAACACTGCCAAAACTTTATATACACTATACAACCATGAAACCTTTATTCCTTCTTTCCTTCTGAATGCTTCTAAGACACAGAAAGGAAATTATACTGCCAACTTTCTTTATAAGAGGTCTGAGAGTAAATCTAATATGAAAAAATTACAAAGACGATCAGAATTATTTTTTAAAATAGTGTCTACAAAACCCAGATGTTCATAAGTTTTTGGCATCACATTCTTTTTGTATCATATATTTGTATTTTTAATTTGAAGATTTTAATTCTAAAGTTTTATGAAAAAGTCACTCAGAAGAGTAACTGCCTACTGAACAGCTACAGATGTTAACAAATAACATCATTTTCTTTCACGTAACTTTTTTAACTTATACAGTCTCCAAAAGTGCATGTAAAGAACCAGTGTCAAAGTCATACTGTTCTTAAATATAAATAATAACAACTTTTTATTAATCTAATTTCTATTCTTATGAGCTAAATATTTTTTAGAAAGCTGCTATTATTCGTGACCTTCAAAACTGGGGCTATTCAGATGATTTCTTTTGGCTGGATCAGAAAATACAGCTACACGCTATGTTTAATACTTAAGATTTTCATCTGATTCCACCTACTGGTAGGAAAATTGTTTTCTATAGCCTTGACAATGGTATAAACAAGAAAAAAACATTGCCCACAGTCTTATTCAAGTAGTAGAGAGTAAAATGGACAATTGGTTTTTCAACAAGGAATCTAATTTTAAAAGCTGCTGGTAAAGAGTTGAAGGAGTGACATTCTGATTTTGTTTTAAATTCTCAGGCTGTATTGAGGCTTGACTAACTTTAAAGCCTAAACTTGTTTGAAATGCATAGCATTTAAGACTGAAAAAAAAGTTAATTTCATTTTAAATTGTTTTTTTATACAATCTATTCTATTTAGTGTTTGTACTGTTCTTTACATGAAAAAAAATGTTTCTTTTCATCATTTTGCCAAGAGCAACATTTTACTAGATACGGAATGTAATATGTTTTAAAATATGTATGTGAACACAAAGGACATTTTAATCAACAACACAAAGCAAACTGAATAAATTTTTTATATTAAAACAATTTGCTCAAAAAAAACCTTCTTATTGTTTATATTCATATAAACATAAGTGTCATGACATAAGACTATCCAAGAGAAAATATCATCTCTTTTCAAGCCATATAAGCACAAAAAGCCAGGAAGGTTGGCTCCATGATGGGCAAATTCACCTCAGAAAAGATTCTTTTGTCTGGTTTG
The DNA here is from genome assembly GCA_013400235.1 of Oriolus oriolus. NCBI lineage: Eukaryota > Metazoa > Chordata > Aves > Passeriformes > Corvidae > Oriolus > Oriolus oriolus. The sequence continues at coordinate 1,175,517 of VXBT01011130.1, forward strand.
TAGAAGAAAGTCAGCAAAACACTAAGACTCAACCTTAACCCATTTTCTGAGGATTCCCAAGCTGGTAAAGGGATAGATCTCACAAAACTAAGGTTTGACATATACATCATTGACCTAATTCTCCTAAATAAAATATGGGATCTAGGCCAATTGACCTACATGACATCACAAAGCCTGTGAAAAGACCTGACTCTTCTACTTGGTCCCACAGGATGGAAGAAGACCTGCCTTCTAACTGCACTCTGAAGTTGGAAAAGTTCTACAATGACAGTGGAGGGGGGCTTCACCACAAATTGCCTGAAGGAATCCTTGAATACCCTTTAAATATCATAAAAACAATCCCCCATAGAATCATTAGGAAATAAACCTACACATGCGCCCTTTTTATTTTTTTTTATGACCTCTTTTGGGCTTCTCCTTTGACTGACCATCATTCAGTCAGACTGGGAAGAACACTTTTTTTAAAAAAATATAATATGATCGAAGTCATTCAGAATTTCAGGGGGAGAAAGCAGCACGTGGAAAATGCTTTAAAAATTTATGAGAAAGGATCTTCACAAAGCAACTTTAGACACCAGTGTTTGTTGAACTTTTTGAAGTGCTGTGGCCTTTCTCAGGGTAAATAATCATACAAAACATTTTAGACACAGTAAGATTCTTAGCACAAACCAGAGAATTTACTCCAACTATAGCATACATATGTTTCTGCAAGAGTGCAGACCATGTGAAGTATAAACCTGTAAACATTTTAGCAGTGTTCTACTGAATATATTTCCCAACCAGTGAAACAGTTAAAAGGCGGGTAAGCTTGTAAATGTTCTTTCTTCGCTAAATATTTGACACAAAATAGTGCCAAAGCAGCTTAGTTCAGAAAGAAGCTCTGTTATATCACAGTGCAAATAACATTTCAACTCTAATTTTTGCAAATAAGCTGAACACTTGTTCTACTGCATTTTTAAACATTATTTATCTTTGAATGTTGAGAAATAAATTAGTTACAAGAAGAATAACGGAGCCATGAAGTTTGGAGTCACATATAGTAAGTCTGTTGAGTCTACTCTAACCAAGTTTACCGTCAAGAAGAATCTTCTAAAATATTTCTAAAGTAGTCAGTTACTTACAGTAATAAAACAAACCATGAATGCTTCCATGTGCAATTAAATCTCCCTCTTGTTTGTTAGCACCATGACTGAACTAATAAACCTCCAGAACCTGGAATGTGGTGCAGCACAGTGCAGACACCTGAACTAGTGTGAATTAGTGAAATCAGGAGCATGTGGAAGCAATAGCATTACCTGTTTTTTCCATTGTATTGTATTTCAGCTCTTTCCTTGCCTTTTCATTACCTAGTGGAACAATGACATAACATGGTGATGACAATTCCATTTCATACATGCACTGATTACAATGTATTTGAATAATTCGTTCCTTTTCAGACTATAAGCACAAACTTGCTTTTATTAGATCAAACCTGTACTAAATCACAGTATGAAAGTCATTATGAAGCACTTCTTTCATTATTTTCATTAATTATTAAAATAAAAATAATTTTAATTTTTATTACGCTTAACAGGCTAAGAGTAAGTTTTGAAAAAAATCATTTTAGATATTTGATCAGTCTGAAGAAAAAATGAGGGAGCTGTACTATCAGTCTTCTAGTAGATAACAGGATCATAGATTCCTCCATGTCCATAAAAGAGCAAAGAATAAAAACTATTCACCAACAAAACAGAAATTCTCTATCAATATACATTGACTGCTCCACTTGTTAACCCACACTATGTCTACTCCATAAACTGTCCTGAGATGCATATAATGAAGTCATGCCCCCATGTAGCACTGTGTGCAAAGAGAAGTATTTAACAGTGGCCCACGCTCTTTACTGTATCTGCCTAATCCAGGCTGTTAAAATAGTCAAATCACATCTGCATTCACACCTGCTAGAAATCCAACATTTTTAGAAGCACGGCTTTCTGCAGAAAATGGTATTAAATGAAACTGTGCTCCAAGTGGGTGGCAAAATGGAATTCCAACCTGCAGGCAAAGGCACGTGAATGCTGCTGCAGGACAGGGGCCTACGGGCTCAGAAAGGCTGCCCCAGTCTCACCTGCCATGTCAGAGCAATGGCCAACCTGTCTGCAAAGTTCATGGCAAACACCTCATAATCTGCAATAAGCCAGAGGCTGGAGAAAGGTCTATCAGGTATGATCTTTGACTAGTTGTTACACAATTTTAAATCTTTAGAATTAATATTTGAAGTGTGGGAAAATGGTTTCATTACCATTTGCGTTTTGGAGTTTTTCTGTTTTTCTATCCAGTTGTCTCATCAAACACCAGTGTCAAGTTTGGAATTCCATTCTGCCTCAAATTCAGTTTTCAGATTTTATTCCCTTTACTTCTGACTAAAGAAATATCTACTAATGGCAATTAAAAATGATAATGCAGCAGAGAAAATAAATCATGATTAGCAATAAAACTGTATGCATTATTCTATCCACCAGATGGCATATGCCTCACATTTTACTTCAAATATAATAAAACTTCAATGGCAGGTGCAAAGATCAGATTTTTCCTGTTTCTTTCTCCTCTAATGTACAAATTTCAGTAATATTTTAGTATTTACACAGTTTCAAAAAATGAAAATATATGTGCTGAAACCACGGTATGGAAAAATGAGCTAATTTCCACACTTAAAATACACACAGCCCATCTACGAGCTGTTTTGAAACCTTAGCCTTTGCTCACCTAGCAAGGAAGTTCTATCAGGAAAGTTATACCTGTAAAACTATCCTTGCAGAGATCTGGGTCAGCATAAATATAGTATAAGGATTCTTCTCTAATGAAGTCTTACTGTCAAATGGACTGCAGAAAGACAAAGATATTATCATCAGGGGTATCATATCACATACTCACAGTTATTCCTGATCATATATGTATGTGCACGTATATATGCATCCAAACCAGGTCTAAGTGGAAATCAGTGATGACAGTGATGCAGCAGCCCTGTCAATACTTTCAAAGAGTGTTTCAGTGGAACTTAAGCCCAAATTTTCTAACTGGACTCTAAATGGAATCAAATCTGTAAATCCCTAAGACTTCTAATTGTTGCTGGTCTGATTATGAGGAACACAGGGCATTCAGCATCTTGAAAATCATGGTACTTTTATCCAGCAGACTAATTAGGAAACTTATGTGTCTATTTTAAACACACAATTTTGGCTGCAATTTTTCTGAATAGTACCAAAGTGTGAATTCTAACTTCAGAAAAGTATAATGAGAATTATTGTATAAACAAAGCTTTCTCAGATCATCTCTCTCCTGTTTGGGGGGATTAACTGACAAAGAATAGTCTGAACCCTCATACTTTCATTGGCTTATCTCAGCCAGACCAATTGCATCTGTCCATGGTATTAGGCTAAGTTAAAAGCACTATGTTGAACAACACGACAACAGTTGGCTGGACAGGAGCAACGTGCAACAGTTAGCAAAATGCAAATAGCCTTTGAACTAGGGATGTACAAAGTCTAATGGTCCTAGAGCCATTTGATCCAAGCAAATCCTATGATCAAACTTGATTCAGGCAGGACACACAAAATATAATTTCTTGTATGTCCTTCATTCTTACTTAAGTCATATGTTAATAAATGCAGAGGATCAACTGCTGGACCACATGTTAATAGACGTACTAACAAGGAGATCCTCTAACTACAGAAGATCATATAGAAGAGAAAATCAAGTACAGTATTTTAATAAGTACTTCTCTCTTGGGCTAGAGAAAAACTGTTACCAGTGATTTGCCTATAGTGCTTGCTTGCACAAAGAAGTTAGAGAAGTACAAAAATTCAAACTGCAGAATGCTCAGTGGCAACAACACTGCCATCTTTCAAAAACAGTGTGTTTTCAAATTTCAAGTTAATACCTTGTCAATGCTTAATCAATTTTATGAATGTTTCTTACTGAAAAAAAAAATCACAATGAGGCAAATATCTAGAAGAAAGAATAATTTGGTTTTCCTCGTTACAAAATAATGAATAATCTATTCTACAAAAACATGCCTCAAACACCTCATTATCCTACAATGGTAATCTTGACAAATCATTAAGAACTTTTTTCCCAGTCTTAATGGGTCTTGAAGACTTTAATATCTTAACATCTTGGCCTAACTATGTGGCAAGGCTTTTTTAAAAAAATATCTGTAAACTTTGAAATTTGTTTTACAATCCTGCAGACATGCTGTGCCATCCAGCCCCTGCTCACCTAGCAGCTGCTCCAGTCCCTGGTACAGCTGTGGGATTCCCTCCCAAGCAGCTGGAACTGACACAGGCACAAAGAGAAGCTCTATGATGTGATTCAGGACAAGCCTAAGAGATAAGGAATGTTAATAGGAGGAACAGCATTTTCTTCACCCCATTTAAATGTGAACATTAAGTGGTGGATGTGAAAGGTGTGCAAGGAAGGCCCTGCACTGCCCAGCTCAGCAAGGTTTCAGTAAATCATAGTTCTAGTGGCACCAGACCCTGGGCTTCAATGCCCTCAGGCCACTCACAGTGCTGAAACAAGTCATAATGCCTGACAAAAAGATCATAGCTAAGGCAGCAGCAGTTTAAAATCTGAAACTGAAAAGTACCCACATGGAAGATTATAGGGCAGAGGAGATATGGACATGCCTGGGGTAGAGGCGTAAGTTAGACTACAGAATGATGACAAAATGCTTACGGGGCTTTTAATTTTAATTTAGTTTTTAAAATTTCATTTTATGTCAACTTTTCTTCTGCTCTCCAAACATGAAAACAACTTATGCTCTAGACTGTCTTTATGGGGCCTGACATAGTATTTATCAAGAGAACACGAAGCAAATAATCTCATCTCAGTCAAAAACTACAAAGTTTGGTCCAACAAAGTCATGGACTCAGTCATGGGTTTCCAAGCTGTGGTGCACATACTATTAATGACACATAAGTGTCATTAATGCAACCAAAAATCTCTTCTTGTATGTGCACAAGTACTGCAGCTACCATGGCAATGGTAATATATGATCAAGGTAAAGCTGGAAGCTCTGCTCCTTGTCTCTGGGAGAAAGGTGGAAATCTGCAAGTCTCTGCAACACACAGAGACTCCAAGTATCAGCAGCAGTGTTAAATTTGCTGATATGCTTCATCTTTGTCTTCCAAGAAACTTTGTTATTCTAAGCTTTCCAAAATAAAGTTTCATTCTATTTCATTACTTAATTTCATTTGTTGACCAGGTAAGAATTTGAACCCAATTTTTATCAAACTTGAGACTCAGTAACTCTTCTTGCAGATCTGTTTTTTTTAAACTAACAACCATTTTTAAAAAAGCATGTTATTTTTATCAGATACTTTCCCATAGCAGAAATATTGTTGAGGAAAAAAACCCCTATAAAATATTATCTAATTAAAACCTCAAGAAGGTGGTAAAATTGCCCAACTACTGAGCCCTGCCACACATGCTTGGCCTTGTTACATCAAGCCTTGCCAAAGTGTCTGAATTCACAATGATTTAAGCATCAAATGATGACTAGTAATCTCTCCCCAAATTCTATTAATTTTCGTTATATTTCTACTTGAAAGTGCAAACTCTGTACGTAGCTATCACGATAGCACTAGCACTGCTTTACATATGTTTTAGTTCCACAGAAAACCAGCAAATCTCTTAGTTCTGGTTAGGTTTGAAAACAAGATTTTGTCGGTTTTTGCTCTCGACATTTTTCAAGTCCCAAAACTCAAAGGACGCTTTGTCAACTATCTCTTTTATTTTCCTTCCAAGTTTTTCATAGAACACTGGCTCCTTTTCATCAGTTCTTTCAGTTAACTACCTTTCAGATCCCATTAGCAAATTCGCCCACTACTGTTAAGTCAATTTCCATGTCTTTTACTTAATGAAAAAAAGGGGTTTTAAAGTTTTTGTTCTTTCAGATCCACTGAGTCACAACCACATGTCACAGGGTATGTCCTGTGAATCTGCTTTCATCTTGGCTGTTGTTTTCCTTGTGGTTTTTTGCAGACTGGAGAAATTTAAATTCAGCAAGGATTAGAGGAATCTGGTCATTAATGCCTAGTATAAATACTAATTAGCAAATACTATTTTTTCCTGATGAGTACAGTAGAAAAAAATGCTTAAAAATGCACTGTGCTCTATGATAGTTTGATTTAACTTTGGCCAAAAATACCAGCTCTTTTGGAAAGCAAATTGCAGTCTAAAAGTGTAATAGTACAACCATTTGCATATCAATCACCCAATGTAAAGTTTGAATGCTGTTTACTAACCTTCACATGAAAAAAAAATCCCCAAAAAGAACATGGAAAGAAAGAGGACAAAAGAAAAGTTCAAACTGAAATATAATAGCTAAAATGGGACAGCTGCCACATGGGAATTTATATGAGCTCCACAAAGCTGGACTTCAGGCTGATATAAGCAGGAATGCCCACTAAGACCATGCAATTGCATGAAGAAGCAATTTCAGCCTTAAGTATCAGACTCAGCTGAACATAGATTGTGAAACTGTAAAAAAATACTATCTCATAGTAGAGAACTGAAGGGAAATATATTGGGAAGTCTTTTATCTCTATAAAAGATTGAAGACTAAAGGTCCATAAAGACCACCAGTGTAGGGAAGAGTAAGCATGTTGACTGTAAGTTCAAGAATGGCACTAGGAGACAAGATAAGACAGCTACTTGATAGGCTTGAAGTACAAACAGCAAAGCTAGTTAGGAGGAGTTCTAAATAACTAGAATTTTCAAGGCAGAGAGGAAAATGCTTTCCCCTTCCCGTCACTGAATTTAATGAGAATTCCCATGGAGACTTCCAAGGTCAGGAAACCTCAAAAGAGAGAGCAGATCTTGGAGTCATCCACCAGAAGGAACCTGAGGAGGAGGAGCCTGGAAAAGCCCTAGAGAAATGAAGAAGAGTGCAAGATGCAGGAGTGAATCTTTCTCAAATGGCAATAGCTGGACCATATCCTGAGGTAAATACTGGCTGGCATGTGTAGAAGATTGCAGAGCCCTCAAAATGGTATGGGATAAGGCTTATAAATGCGTAAATATAAAAAATAATTGAGACACCTGGTCCAGGGGAGCAAATGCATGCTCTCAGGTTCTGGAGCCGGGACCTTCACTACAGACCCAGCTCTTCCTCAGCTACTCACTGGTAAGAAACCCAGTGATCTAACAGGTAAGGAATATTTAAAGCCCACAATCCAGGGGCTTGGCCATGGGAGTAGACATGCAACTAACTGTCTCTGTGTGCTTTTCTATTGTGCCAGAGGGTGCAGATTAAATAAAATCTGACCACTCAGGTCCCAGAGAGGACTAAACCAGCACAAGGAACAGGTGCAGCTGGATGCCACAGAACAGCCTGGTACACTGAAACAAAAAGAAGGGGTAGTAGGTGATCTTTCCACAGTCCTACACAGTAATGACCTCAAATCTGAAGAGAGGGGGCAATATTTTCATTACTATCAATATAAACACCTTTTGGTTTAGTAACTAAGTCATTTAAAGGTCCTGAAGAAAGACATCTGAAGCAAGGACAGAACACAGCTGCTGTCTATGTGGATATGGAGTAAATCCACCATGAACAAAACATAAACAAAGTGTACTGCACAAGCCAGTCATAATAGACAGGTAATACCAACTATTCCCTGTCTTCCCCGATACGCCTGCCCTGCTTTATTCTGAAAATACACATATACAAACTCAGTTCTAAAATTCCAAAGTAATTTGTATAATTACAAAAATGAACATGTCATCTATCCAAAGCAGTCCAAAACTCGGGGGGTGGCAGAACAGGACAAATATGATGTAATGGTCAGGTAATTATGTAGATCATATATCAGATAAATCAGAATATTCTCATGCAAACACAAAAACTTGGAACTGCTTGAAAAATTCCATCACACACACCCAAATTCCCCACACAAAGCTTCATCCTGGTGTTTTTGTGATGCTGGATTAATTCTCTATATGAAATGAGTTCCTGGTGTAGCAAAAGCTCTGTAGTGTATGAAACATCCTAGGTACAACATACAATAATTCATCTGTCGAATTTCAGCATAACTTCATGCTTGTAATGGTGTCCAACATATTTTTTTCACTCTTCCATCATTTTATAAAGGTAATTTAATTCTGAAACAAACCATTGATGCCTTTATCTCCTCAGCAGCTGAACCACTGGCAGGAAAAACAGGAAACAGCTGGTCAAAACTAAAGTGTGATGAGAAATTTATTCAAAACTAAAAAAAAATATGACTCAAAAGTGATCATCATTTACAAAGGCTGGATTTGCAGTTTTTACAAACCAATGGCAAAGAAACACTGTGCAAGCTAAATTAAATATGCAGTGATTCACAAATGCCTGCTAAAGATAAAAGAACTTTGTTGCTCAAAAGCATTCAAATTACAAATGTCCATCCACAATCTGTTGGTTAAGGAAAACAATAAAAAACAAAGAAACAAAATCCCTCTATTTCTGGACTAACAGAAAATAAAAAAAATTAATACACTGCAGTTAAATATGATTCATGTTATACTTCATGCTTACAGATAACCTCTATCTTTTCTACAGCCCCAACCCTGCTGAGTTACTTGGTGTGAATAGCCCAAAGCCTCCTTTATGCTGATGGCAAATCACTACATCTCAATGAAATGTTCACATAGCAAAAGGTTTTCCACCCTTGTAGTTCTCTGACAGTATTTTAAGTAAGGTAAGTTTAAAAAGGACACATAGGTAAGCCAGCATACAAGCTAATTTCCTAAAAGGGAAATATTCTAAATGCTCATGAAACAACATTTTTTCCCCTTGAAAATATATACATTGACATACACACGCCACTAGTGCAATCCCAAGATTGCAAACAACAGACAGGAAGTCCAATGTTACAGCTCCCATGACAACAGTAATGTGCTTATATAAAGTAAAACATCTCACAAATGCACAGGGTCAGAACTATAATGGCCTCCAGCATGCTGCAGGATGCTCTAAGTCTGCAAAGTTACTCAAGATAAATTCCTAATTTAAAACAGAAGATTGAGGACAGTTTGCTCTCAGGAGTCTTTTTCTTGATCCAACACAAAATCACACTTAGAACAATTCTCCAGGCCTCGGATACATTCTTATGTTTTTGCTGAAAGACGAACCATTCAGAATTATCATTCAGACCTCTATTCTGCCTAGAAGTAGTTCACTGTTGATTAGTTATATACATTTTTATTAAAGACTTGGGTTTTTTCTTTGCTCTTACGCTCATAACTCTAAAATTCCCTATTTTGGTTCCCTTCCCCTCCCCCCACTGGGAACTTAGAGGATATGTCTCTTCTGCAGACTACAGTGCAGCACACAGCTACTGAGCTTGCTGAGATAAAAGGAAATCTAGCCACAGCATATGGAGAGTGTTTGGGAGAAGTTTATCTTCTCCAAACTCTGAGTGAGCTCACTAACAACCAACTGCCTCTAAGTCTAGAGAACAGATGAGATCATCGCTTGTTTGTAAAACAGCTAGGACACAGATTCCAGTTCAGAAGCCGGGCTTCCAAGCAGTGTGATAACATGAACAGTAAAAAAACAGCAAAAGCAACTGAAGGGTACTGAGGGAAGTTTTTTTATTAAGTTAATGACCCCACCTGAGTTATATTACAATACATTACACATATAGGGAATATTTTTAGTTTAAAACTCTAGTTTTAAAATTGCTTAATCTAAGTTTGGCACATGTCTGTCTCTTAAAACATTTGACATAAAACTATGGTTCCCATGAAGCCAACAGCTCCATTCTGCACATGCATCTTTTTCTCCCTCCAAGTAACATTATCCCAATAGGAGATTTTAAGCAGATTACGGTATGACCAGGATTTCACCCATTCTCTAATACTTGAAGGGAATTCCTAAACACTCTAAGAACTAAGACTGCTGTAACATGAAACTAGAGCAGCTAATAATACATCCTTTGTTTTGCCCACAATTTACTAATGAAGGTTGGTATCTGTTGTGATTGAAAACAATTTTTACAGTGTCGGGAGAGCAGCATGAAAATAACCGGTACATAACAATCACTTTTAATCACCTTAAAAGAAGCTCACATTATTTTACTGTGGATTCAAAGTCCAAATGGTAGCAACACTCAACAGTTGCATTACAGTTACTGGAAAAGCTAAGAGGAAAAAGAAAAACCCCTACTTTCATGAGAGTTCATTAGAGTATTCAGAGTCCTGAAACAAGGGCAGGTGCTGATTTCAAGACAAAAATAAACTTTTTCATTACTGTTGCATGCTTCTGTGCTATCACAGCAACCTTCTCTCTAGGTCTCCATGTTTGAGATTAAACAATTAAACAAATTGTTACTTTCACACCATTCGCAGGACAATAGAAGCACTGTCTGATACTTGTGTTTTGCAGGTAAATAATAGTGCCTAACTATATAATTGTCGAGTGAAATTATTAGGAGAATAAAAATTTAAAAAAAAAAAAGAAAAATAAAAATGTGGCTACAAATACCAGGGCTAAATGTTTGTTTCCAGCACTGCCCCACTTCTGACACTCCTGATGAAGGCTGTGTGCTGTCACACTGCCCTGAGTCACACTGCTTCCAGTGCTGCACTGGTGTCATTAGCGTAGACTGGTGTGGGAGCACCCTTGGAGCCCCCCTGTCACTTGATAGTCCAGCTCATACATACTTGGACAGTACTTAATGGCTGTATTATGTTCAATTGTTATTCTCATTTTTAGGCTGTCACCAGCGCATATTTTCAAGAAAATTTCATGGCCAGAGTGTTCATAACCGTACATTATCCAATCACTTTTGACACACAGAGGAAACAAATAGCCTCATATCTCATGGAGGATGCCTTAGATATTGTGGCAAGTAAAATTTTCCAGTAGAGGTTCTTCCTCTAAGTTGTGTTTGAATTTCATACTGGTAAGGTATGGCCTACCAATTACTGTCAACCCAAGCTTATTTCATTTTCGAAAAATTTCTTTTTAAAATATTCTGAAAGATTGTAGAAAAGAAAGATAAATTAAAATGTATACGAAATCTCATAAATTCAGATTTTAGTTATTCACTCACCAACAGAGTGATCTTTATATGGCACAGTTTTTATTAACTTACACCAGAGTAAACAACCCAACTTTTCAACAGTTCATACAGGTAATGGAGATAACTTAGTTTCAACTGAGAAAGAATTTAGAAAAGCGTCCAATTCTAACACTCTAAAATGAACCCTTTAATGTGCTGCAGGGAGATTTTCTAAACCAGACCTTCATGCTTCTTTACAGTTAATGAACAGTCACTAGAAGGAAAGTCAGAAAATGTGGAAAAACTGAAGGCATAATATAATGCTCTTGCCAAGACTCCCACACTATTGGCTCTAAATACCTAAGTGTGCTCACAGCTAAAACTTATTGTCCATAATTTGGCCCAATGTTGTTAAAGGTATAAGGCAACTATAAAATAATACAAAGTATTAAGTGATTTAGCTCAAACTCTGTCACACATTATGGTAGTAAAATGACTTCTTCTACAGACAGAGGGTAAATTTTCTATTTTTAAAGCTAGCCTTTAAAACTGGAGTAACTCAACCCAAAGCAAATATAAGTATAGAGCTTCATTTTAAAAAGTTCAATTTATTTTTACAGCACTTACTGAAGGGAAAACATAATTTCATGCCTATTTGGCTTCTCTCCTGCTTCCCTGATTTTTTTCCAAATAGTCAATTCTGCTCATTAACTTTTTTCTTCAAACAATGAAACAAGAAATACAAGGTCCAGGTAGAATAAAAACCAGCTTGTCCTTACCTACCAACTACTTTAACATAAGTAAATAAACCTTTATGTCTAAAAAGCACCATGGCATTTTAACAGGCAAAATACTCATGCACAGTCAGATAAAAAAAATCATTGTTAGAGCGGGAGAACACTCCAACCACTTGCAGATTATTTGCTTTATGTCATTATTTCCTGTAAATTCCTTTCAGCATGCTGGACTAGAAATTTTATTTCAAAATGGAAAGCTGAAAAATCTCAAATCAGCCTGTAGTCCACACTGTAGAATCACAAAGAATCCTTTTTTTTTTTGTTGTTAAATGGAAGTACAAGTACAGCATAAAGTTTAGCACAAAGAGCAGTGCTACATTTTATGTATGCAGGCCAAACTCTGAGGGAAGAGAATAAAAATCCATTTAAAGAATTCCATCTTTTAAAATAAGTAGCAACAAGTAAAATCTGTGGGAAAAGAACATAATTTTAACAGAAAGATGGTATGATAGCAAACCCAGAACGCTGAAATTCCTACAGAAACAATTAAAAAACAACCCAGAAGTAAAATCTGTGGGAAAAGCACATAATTTTAACAGAAAGATGGTATGATAGCAAACCCAGAACGCTGAAATTCCTACAGAAACAATTAAAAAACAACCCAGAAGTGAAAGTCAGTAACAATTTATTTTTTTAGGCTGCTTTGTGGGTTGTGAATCTCACAGAGTTTGGCAGAATAACTTTACTAATAAGACTCTTATGTCCAGGTGATTTCATGTTGACATTCCACAAGCTTTGTGTCTAGTAAATCAGATCAGTCATCTGAATGAAACACAGCACATAAACAGAGACTCTTATACTGCTTATTACTATTAGCACAGAGGGTAAATCAGATGCTTTCAATTTTTTGCTTCACTTCTTAAAAATCAACATGGGCCTCTTCATCATATAAATTATGTTTTGAATACACTGGAAAATTGTATCTTCCAAGATACTACTAGATAAAAAAGAGGGTTACACTCTTCATTCTGACAAAATACTGACAAAGATTACAGTTAACTCAACACCTGAGAAAAATGACCAACAAAATGTTCTTCCAAACACACAGCATTACTAACCCTTCCTTTGTTCATAGTCATGCGTTAGCATTTGCAGTAACGAGCTCCTGCACTTGGTTAGTGCAACTGTTGTTGAAATAACCTAAGCAGGTGTTATTTCCATGACTGATAGTGAAACACCCAATATATCTATATTTTCAGGAATGCCGGAAAAGCATGCACTGACTAGAATTGCTGATACAGCTCTGGAAGGGAGGAGGGCAGCAGAGGGAGGGAACTGAGCTCTCTATATGTTCAAAATTAAAATCAATATTTATATTAATTACAAAATATTTATTTTAGTTAAGAATACATTCAGAATTAATAATCAATTATAAACAACAAAAAAACCCCAAATACTGTCTATTAAACAGAAAACAACTTGTGCCTAGCTCTATTTTTAAAAAAATATTATCCAAGATTACTATTTTAGATTCCACATTAATAAAACACAATCTAAAAACTTTTTACCTCCAAATCTTTTTTCTCTCCTTAACTTTTTGTTAACAGACGCAACTGACTATAGCCCAACTTTATGAAAATAAAGGAATCTTAATACCGGACTCCTTACATTAGCCATGCATATCACAAATCTGTGCATTACATTCATTTTACACAGGAGTCATAAAAACACCATGGACAGGGAAAAAACCCAAAAACCTGATGCTAACAAATGCTGAACTACTATACCAAGTCATTATATTAGCTATGAAACACTCCCACAAGACAAAGCTATAACAGAATCACTATTCTACCTTGAAACAGATGAGGGGCAATTAATGTTTTCTTTAATTGTTGCCTAATTCGTATTTGGCATTTCAGTAGTGCCTTAGCAACTATGAAGAATGCCAGGTATATTAGAGTGCTAACTTCTATCTGAGCAGGGTTGAGCAAGCCAGCAGAGTTCTTGTTTCTTAAAGCTCAAACTATCGGCACCAGGAATGTAATGACACAGCAAAGATAGTACTGACGCCTACAAAATAAGCTTAACTAAAGAATTCAGCTATTATGCACTGCAATTATGTTGTTGCAGCTGCCATCTGCAGATCTTGAGGTCACTTACGTAGCTTGAGATGATCACTCCATGAAAGTCTAGCGAGCTGCCCAGATTTAATATCTTAGTCAGTGGCAGACATGGTTACTTTGGTCACATCACCTTACCACCACAGCAAAACCACCATCATATCAGGAAAAAACAAAGTGTATTTCAGCCCTGTGAACGTAACATCTCAAGATCTCAGAAACTCTGACTTTGGGAATTAGTCAGATTGCTAACACGGTGCAGCTGAGCTGAACCCAAGCAGTGGATACTGCCCAAGCAAAGCCAGCACCAGAGCCTGCACTCTCACGATCTGTTTCTATGGCAAATTCTTTGCACTTGTGACTTCTTTAATATGTACTAATGTGAGGGGCTTGCACTGTTCCAATATGGACAAGCAAATGTCTCCTGAACAGACACAACACCCATCTGATAAGGGTAAGTGCTGCACTGTACTTAGCTACAAAAACTAAGTGCAAAATTAGAAAAAAAATTCAACATAAAGACCTTCTTCCTTCATGCAACACATACGTTAAATCCAGAGGGGTCTAAATCTGCATATAAAATACCTATAAACAGTAATAATATGCTAAATGAAGAAAAATGTAACTGCATGTATTTTCTATATAGTGCAAATCCTTAGTCACACCTCCCTATGTAGAGGAAGAAAAAAGAAAAAAAATCACTCAACAAGACGAGAGTTCAGTGCCTTTCCTATATTAGCGCTAGAATTTTTATGTAAGGGATATGCACAAATGAGACCCACATTTTCCTACTTAAAACATAAAGGTCTCTATTGTTCCATGTTACACCAGTACTGCTATGAAAAACTTAATTTCTCCAACTTTTTTTTCCTCTTGAAGAACAGAACTACTGTTCACTTAGCTGTTCCAAACAGAATGCATGCTCAAAGGGTGAGATAAGGGGAAAGGAAGAACAAATTACCACATTCAGTTACTACTTTTTCCTTCTTCCTTTGATTATTGGCATGAAAGATTCCTAAAAATGCCCATATTCATTAAATTATTTTAACCCAGTGGATATATTCAACAGGTCCATATATTTGTCACATCCATTAAGTTAATTTCTGTTTGTGTAAATCCATCTATAGTGCTAATAATATAAGCCATAAACACAAAAAATATTATTGCAGAAATAATACTTTGCACTAAAATAACAGGAAAACAATGCTAAGAGAACTTGATGCATGTTATACATAAAGAGATTATATACAGAGATTGATAAGAAGAAAAACAGTTTTGGTGTCCACTTGGATCAAGAAAGACTTAGAAACATGTGGTTTTAAGCTTTTTCTGACCATGAGGAAAACATTCTGTGCATTGTAGTTATGCAAACTGCTTTACAGTGCCTGTTTACCTTCTGCTCACTTGTAGACAAAACTTTTTCTATTTAAATAATTATTCAGTGAGTACTTATTACTTTTGTGTCTGAGTTCATATCAATAAACTACAAAAAAATCTTCAAATTAAAACCCTCCCACCCCAAAATGCTGTATGTTCAGTATTATACAGTGGTGGTGGAAAGTGGTAAAACAAGCATGCACGATAAAAGCTACGGAACTCATGTCAAACTGGAAATGTCCAGTGAAGAAGCATAAACACAGCCCTCAGCTACCTCAGCTACAAAACATTAGACAATCTCTCCCCCAAAAAATTTATAATGATACTTAAATATACTGAGCATACACCATGTTAAGTAAATCCACACAATTATATTCACCCCTCCATGGGGGCATGACCACGCACCCTGCAGTAGTGAATTTCACAATAAGGAGCAGTACCACAAAGCTCTGCAACCTGGTAAAAAACCTGACACACACATGTTTATAGAACTCTTCAATCAACTATTTAAATGGAAAAATACTAATTTCTAGACGGACATGAGGATATTACAGGAGGGCCCAACTGTCATGAAGTCACAGAGTCCTCTCTTCCCTTATCACTGACAAAATTTTGTATTTGTTTGGTCAATTTTATGGTAGGGCTGTGTGATCTTAAGTGAATGTAAATGACAGATGATTCTATGATTCCATACAAGTACGTTTTCCTCCATTTCAGTCCTACTGAAAGTTGTTGAAGACTCTGAGCACTAAGTGCTAGAAATTTCTTTGAGCAGAAGAGATTCCCATTTATTCAGGAACAATTTATAAGCATAGCTTACATGACAGCACTCTCCTTTACCTTGATTATTTTCCCCACCCTAGAGCTTATTCGCACATTTTAACAGAGAAAAACCACAGCTCCCTTTTTTGCTAAGCTCAGTAATCAGTGGTCAAAATCTTTTATAGATTACATCAACACCTATGTAATTTCTACTAGCACAGAAAATCTTTTACTACTTAATATATTAAGAATGTGCTATGTAATTTCTATAATAATAATTTATGCATTCATGAGTTCATTCTAAACTTAGAATTCCTTGCATTATGTAACTTAACACAAATTAGGGCAATACCAACACATTACTGTATATTATTCAAGTATTACTTGTTTCATTATTTTCAAGTGTAAAAGAAATAGAAATACCTGTAACTTGGGGAAATACTATGCTTTCCTTCCCTGAGCAACAAATTTTTCACTGTAATCTAATACTCTCACATATAATGTTACTACTATACTTATGGAACAATTATATCATTAACATATCCATCAAATGTTTATACACACATATATGCTATATATATTCAAATGGGTAGAGCTATAATATATATTTATATACCTATCATATATATGAAAAATATAAATGTATATTATATACCTTTTCTATTTAAAATATAAATCTCTATAAAATGCATATGTATTTTAATCTGTATATAGTGTGTTATATTCTTATATGCAAAGAATATTTATCAATAAATAAATTTATATATAAATCTAGGTATAAATATTTATCTATATACATTTTATACAGATATATATGTATATACATATATATGTATATACATATATATGTATAAATTTTATACACATATAGTTATAGACATATCTCCTACATGTCTATTTTAAACCAAAAGAATTTTAAAGGATGACAACACATTTTTCTAAAAAGCAGTGTTCAGCATAAGGTTGTTCAACGTGGGTAAGTGAAATATCCCATTCAGTGCTACTAAGTGTTTACTAGTCAAAGGCGCTTTTTTAATGGAAAGCTCATCAGGTTATCAAAACAAACAAGGAAACAAAAAAAAACCCAAAACCACTATGAAAAACGTACCTCATACCACAAAGATGTCTCAAGACAGGAATTAAATTTCCATTTTATTAGGGACTGAATTATAGTTAGCTGTTCTGTTGTAATCCTAGAAATCTTCACGCCACTGTTGTTCTTCCTTTGCTCAATATAATTCCAAGCAACACTTCCTATGTGCCCTGAAGGTAAAGTCCTAAAAATTGCTCTCGTTCCAGTATAAACTGATTTTTTAACCTCTTTATCATTTTTACAGAAACGTCTTATTAATAGTGTAGAACGTTCCTTTTTGTTTCTAAAAAAATCCTCCTCCAACTCTTCTTCACAGTTATCATTACAGTCCTCAAAATGGCTCAGAAAGGGCTTTGAGGGCATTCTTCCAGTGAAGTTATTTCCACAGAAGTTGTGACCTGAGCACGCCACTTTAACCTTTCGTGGTGCTCTTTCCAGACATAAATACTTATCCCTTAAAGCGTCTTCATACAACTGCTGCCCATTTTCATTCTCACAATTATTTGTCAACTCCATTATGCTGCAAGTGCAGGCTGGGGAACCAGTGGTGTTACCATCGCCATCGCTCATGGGCTGCAAGCAGTCATCCAAAATGAAGCTGTTGTGTAAACCGCACAAAGCCTTTGATATATTCCTTTCACTAGCACAATGGAAGTGAAAAAAGGCCACTTTATCGGGATCGCTGTTGTCATTCTTATTTATTGCTGTCTGGCTTCTTAATGAAGGTCCATTCATTTTCAACTGAATTTCAGCAAGCATGGCTCTTTCCAGCGAAACAGGAATTCCAGTTTCCAGGCATGCCTCTTCCCCTGCCAAAGGATCACAAGATTGATACAACTGGCTGCACGGGATATTGCTCTTGTAGCTCTTCTGTACAATGTTACAGTTAATGTTAAGAAATTCCACTGAATCAGAGATGGAGCTGTTCCTCTCCCAGAAGTTTTCATTACTCTTGTCATTAGTCAGTTGTTCTTTGGCCAGAGGGAATATTTTGGGCACTGAGCCCTGAAGACTTTTTTCTTCAAGTCTGTGTAAGTAAGACAGAGTGTGTGCGGTTTGCCTTCCCGAACTGGCAGTATGTCTTTTTATAGCACTGGTGTCCAAAGCATTTTCAGTATTTTCATCTGCAGCTGACTGGGCAGGTATCACTTTACCCTGCACCACAGAGAGGAGAACAGACGCTGTCATCTCCTCAGAGGTCATCTTGACACAGTCTTTAGCTGCTGGATGTGTGCTGGGGATGGGGGGAGGACCTTCTCCACCAATCCTCACACCATGATTTCAGTGTAATAAACGATTCAGTGCTAAAGAATCAGGGAACACATGGTAAAATGTATATTGACTACTTGTTCTTTTTAAACTCGCTTTTAAAAAATAGTATTTTTTTTTACTGTTGGGCTGCTAGGCTTTCCCAACCTTGGATTACTGGCATGAAACACTAACATTTTTAAACCAGTTTCTTGTTGTGATGTAGCCATTCAGCTGGACTCTCTCCACAAATAATTCTTCAGTCATATATAGCACACACACTGTTGCCTCAGATCATAGATGACAACACAAACTCCATGTCACAGATGCATCTCCCCACAAGGCATCCAAAAGGTTGGTTTTCTGTAAAGAAAAGACATATATAGATATATTGAACATCCATGGCACAAAAATCCACCATCACAACTACAAACACGACAACGTAAGTTAATTGTACTGAGACCTAGAGAATTCCAAAATACACATTTAAATCTGTCGTAAAATTTCACGGAAGGATTTTGGAACATTACAGTCATGTTTTACATATTTAAATAGCCTTCTTCACTTCATTATGGAAAGCCACATGACTGCAGAAAACTAATTATACTGAAGCCATAACAATGAAATTGAACACATAAAATAAAAGGGAAAAAATAAAATGTATTTTGCATATTTTTTCTGACACATAGCCAGGATAAATTAAAACATATTGAAGAACACAATATATTTTAAACCTACACTGTCTTTTTAAATAATTCTTTTCCTGTTCAGAACTACAACTACAATTGCTTTGGTGTTACATAGTTTCTGCTTTCATTAAGCTGTATGCTGTTACTATGAAATCATGAAGAAAACACAGTATTTTTGCCACAAGTTTACAACTGAAAAAGCATGAAGACGGATTAGAGTAAAACTGAAATATAAATAATCTTTTGACTCCTTTACTTGTATGCCCTAAGCTAAAAAGTTAACCTGCCTTTCAACACTGTCATTAATTCTCAGCTTCTTTCCTGCAAGCAGCATGGTAGAAGTAAATCTTGGACTCAGAAAATATGAGGTTGCAGACAGCTCAACAAAGGAAACAGAAGACTAAAAGAGACACGCCTAGATAAATCATGACATAAATCAGGGTGAATTAAACAAATGTGCACTTACACTTCAATTTATCACACTTACCACTGAAAAACAT
Source organism: Oriolus oriolus (assembly GCA_013400235.1). Lineage (NCBI taxonomy): Eukaryota > Metazoa > Chordata > Aves > Passeriformes > Corvidae > Oriolus > Oriolus oriolus. The sequence continues at coordinate 1,195,073 of VXBT01011130.1, forward strand.
AGTGTATTATTAAAAATATGGAAAATGTAGACAGTTATATTAAGGTCTACATTTACTAGAACAGTCTAAATTCAATAGAAATAAGCAAAAAAAAAAAAAACCAAACAAAACAACTTTAAAGCTTCAACAGCAAAAAATAGCAGAAAACTGAGGCAAATGATGAAATCACTGGTTCTGCTACACATAATAGTTAAATCATCTATAGTGGACAATTAGGAATGATGGTAGGGATAAAAAGCAGGAAAGCTCAATAATTAACTTGAAATCTAAAATCTATTTTGATACTCTTCTTAAGTAACTATGATTAACAATTTTATTTAATCCATTTTAGAGTGTCAGCTTTCATTTTTATTGATTACTAACCATCATCCAAAAGCAGTCTGGCACAAATCAAAAGGTAAACACACTTAGTTCACAGGGTATTTGGTATACTGTTTTCTGACACAATTAAATTCATAAGTGTAACTAAATGTATCATTTTGTCAGGGTGGATGGATCACAAAAAAAGGAACTACAAATTTAAGAGAAGCTACATTTTGCTACAAATCTGTGGCTTAAAAGTTTGCTAGGCCACGAACAGCACTGTTTCTTCATACAGTAGCTACCACAAGTGCATGGAAAAAAAATGCAATTTAATACTTCAATCAAGATTTCAAGTTTATTGGTTTAACGACAGGGAGGGTCGCAAAGGAAAGTGACAGAGAGAACAAAGAGCCACAAGTTTTACATTCTCCACCCATTACAAAACACATGTGCATGCCAGATCAGCCGGAGCAGAGTCCAGGTGGTAAACTCAGATGCTGTACTAGAGAGATTTAGCACCAGAAAGGAAAAGAACAACTCCAGTTCATAGAAAAGTTTTGTAGAAAGAGACAGCAGTAGTTCAACGGAGTGGCGAGCTTGGGTCTTAAAACAGAGTCATTCGTGTTACCAACACAGCTCACAGAGCACCCTATGAAATACTGCAATAGCACAACTGTAGAGCACATGCAATGGAAAGACAACACTCAAGCAGTTTTTTAAGTCTACATTCCCTGGTAGTCCCTATACCCTTACGTTGTACCCTGAAATGCATTTTAATCCACTTTCTTCAACCTCACCTATTTCACTTTAAAAAGAACAAAAAAACCCACACCACCACCAACCTAGCATATGCACACAAAAAAAGGAAAGCACTTCAGCAATTTTCTCGTTCTACCATTTCCTATCCCTCTTCCCTGTCCTTCCTCTTCAAATCCACAGATGACAGCTTACATAACTTTTTGCCACTGCACACTTGATGGATCCCATCTTATTTTTTTCTGGCAACCACTGGCCTTTCAATCCAAATCTACATATGATGATGCTGATCAAAGGAGAAATATTTAGGAAGGAGAAGCAGCTGATTTTTTTCTTGATCTCTTCAGTTTCTTTCTTGCTATACCAAGTAACAATAATTCTTTGTAAAAGGTATAAAACATGTATATGTAGTAGTATTTGTTTTCAGCACTGATTTTTCAAGGAATTCTGTGATCTATCAAAATGTCTTAATCTACTGATTTATCTTTCCTGTTTTCATCAGAACACAAATTTCCACAACTGAAAGAAAATACAAGCTACCATGATATATTCATAAATGTACTCCCTGTATTATTGCTAAGTCAAGAATAAAAATTAATGGATTGGATTGTCACTGCAAATATTACACCTCTAATTACACCCGTTGCCAAATGAAACTCTTACAAAATATCACTCTATTATGCAAAAAGACAGCATTTTTATGCAACTTTAACATCCCATAATGATTTTAAGATAATGAAATTGACCATGTTCATTAACTTACATTGATTTTTTATGAAGAAACTTTAAAAAAGAAAAATAATCACATAACTGATTTGCTTCAGTAAGCAGGAATTTGCTAAAACCAGAAGCCCATTTATATCCCAGACTATCCACAAAGCTCATTCAGAGACTAGGACTGGTCTTTCACAGTCCTCCTTCCTGCTACATAATTTTCCCATCTCTCTCTTACACCTAAGTGTTTCCACACATCCTCCCCAAACAGCTTCTCTCAGACCTTTTTATTTTCTCTAGAAATTATCTCAAATCTCCCCCAACACTTGTTCTGTTGGTCACCTCTCTCCTTAGCTGCTGAGGCCACACACCTGCCCATTTCTCTCTACCAATATCACTCTTCTCTATCTGTGCCTGTTTGAAATCCAGTTCATCAAGAATAATGTCTGCATAAGAAGCTCCCACTGCATGTCCAGCTGTTCCCATCCTCTTGTGACCACTTCAATGTGACTGCAATGCAAATGTGATCCATCTCAAGAATCTTTTACTCAAGTTACTTCACAGCAAAAACATTTCCCCAATCTAGTTCATAGTATGGTTGTACTAATGAGCTACAACAGCACAAGGGAGAAAATGAGCAGCACAGGCAAGAGAAAGAAATGCTTCCTAACATGGTTTACACATTTCTGCAATTTGCAAACATAATTTGATGTTTCAGCTATGTCAATCTAGCAGGTAGCTGCCACCAAAACTGGTAGGCCTACTCCGTCCCTCACTCTTCTCTTTTTGTCCCCATTCCCACCACCTCACTCATCTGGAGATCATGAGTCCCCAGAGTTAAACTGATTCACCCAGCTGATAAGTCATAAAACTATTCTTTTCATCCAAACAAACTGACCCACCTTGAGGTCACATGATCATTACATTCCATGAAAAGAAAATATTAGGAATGCCTGCTAGAAGCTTCTCAGTAGAAGCTTCAGTTTAGACCACATTTCCTAGGATGTCTAAATGCACCTTGAAATTTCTCTTAGTCTGGTATGTCTAGTGTACAAGTATGCAAAACCTCATGAGATAGCAAGTAAAAACCATGATGGTAAAGCCTGATCTACAGACAACTGCAAAAATATCTGAAGCTGTGGCTCTGCTGAACAGATGACATGGGTTTCATGTATCCTGAGTTATACTCTTCTCAGTGTCTGCTTTCCACTGCGATCAACAGATTTCAATTCAGTGTGCCCAGCAAATTCCTGAAACTGATGGAATTCATTACACATGCTATGAAGTGCGTTAACACAGTGTTATAAATGCTATCAAGTGTAAAACTCACAAGCTCAACCAATAAAACTGTATTTTGTATCTTACTGTAGATTTGCGGAATTAACACTCCCTGTGGCTTCCTTTACTTGCCTGTCTGCACATGGGTGGCCAAAGCCTAGATCTTCATATAAAATCCTCATACAAACATATACATGCACTTGCATATAAAAATGCTGAACTTATTCAAAAGAATGTTCTTCCTGTTGTACATCCACACTGATTTAGACTTACAGTTAAATCTGAACATAAAAGCACATGAAGTAGACAGCAAAGCCTGCACTGTATTCAATACATGCTGGCATTTTCTAAAGCCACTAGATTAGCTGACAAAATCCATTAATAACTACACTGGTTCATTTTACGAGGCCTAAGTTATGTCAGAAATGTAATGTGCGCCTTCTATCAGTAAAGGAAAGTAAAAATATAAGAAACTAGATCCAGAGTTAGTGAATCGTTGTGAATGCAGAGGTCAGCCAACAAAGACAAATGAGTAATTAAAATAAACAACCTGGCAACCACTCAGCACATGCATTCATAGAATGTATTAAGTCTGAAAACATGTGACACAAAAGTAATTTGACTACAATTTGTCTACTTTTTTTTTCATTTACACTGACTGCATACACTTTAAGACTCAAGTACAAGCTTGTTCTAATTAGTATCAATAACAATTAATAACAACATTCAAAGATTTCTTATTCCCCAGATATCTGGAATTGAAGTCTACAACAGTCTAGGTAAAACATCCAAAATAATCAAAGACTACAAAACTATATAATTTACTATCAGTTTAACCTATAAGTCATTACTTAAGCTAATTTCCTTCTGAAGTCAGCAACAATTCTGCTTCAGCAAAAACAAAACACAGTATGTTGAACTTTGACTATTATTTAGTCTTAGGAAAGGCATATGAAGGACCAGAACCATCACATGATGTGACAAGTTAGAAAGCCTTTCAATTCTAGGCTGTCAAAGGAAAAGATGATCATGTAAATATTTGAGGATGCTTTTTGGATTGTGGGAACAAGTAGCAACTGCATGAGGGGCAAGTAAGGGATGGGTGTCAAGGTGGAGATGGGGACTGTTTAGAGAAGTTGCGTGCTGTCAGTGATGCAAAATGCAGTTCTGTATGTGCAATGCTGTGGGAGCTGCACAGGAAAAGCAGTGAATGCCTGGTAGGGCAGGGAATGAGTGCAGAGAATAAGGGGGACTGACAAACAGATACATGACATTACTGAACACATACTGTGGTTTCCATGGGCTAACTGCTGTTGGACTGGGACAGACGGTAATTCAAAACAGCTGAAGGGCAAATGCAAGAAACCTGACAATCCTCCCCTCTACCCTGGCCACACTCGGACATTTGTAACTATTTCTTCAACTTTCATCCTACATGCTACGTATACAAGGTAACTATCTATCCTAAGCAAAAGACATTTCAGCACACAAAACCAACCCTCAACAACCAAATAATTTTATTAATTATTTCAAATTACTAAGTATTTACATAGTATCTAAGGCATAAGCAATCAGTTAGTGAGAGATTCTTGGGAAACAGCAAACTACAGAAATAATTTGGCATGGTAAGTGGATAGAAAACAATTGATCATCTTTGTCACATCATCCCAACAACTATGCTTGACAACTATAATCCCAGTTCAAGCTCTTAAGGAGAAAACTGACTCATGAGGAAAATTGTTTGTATATTAGAACTACCATTTTACAATTAAAAAAGAATAATGAGCTTTATTTTTTAGTAGATAAACTGTAGTTTGTTCGAGACCAATTCCTTGAACAGAATAAGAAAACACATTTATTAAGTCCTCTTTAATTTACGCTGTATCATGCACACTATTAGTTTTTCATTACAGTGTTTTATGTCAGAAACGAGCAGGAGATACTAGTACAAGAACAGGGCACCAACATGTCATCACCATTTTCTAAACCTCACTTCTCCCTAGGGAACCAAGGGCAAACAGTAAGGAGGAAATAGCTAGACTCTTAAGAGTCACTCAAGATGTGCACAAATCCTATCTGAACAGTTGGAAGCAAGTTATAACAACATTTGATTTGGCATAGAGCATCATGCAGAACCTCAGATTTACCACCAGCATCTGTGTTTCAACAACAAAAAAATCTCGAAGAACTACAGTATTTATATGTCCTGTCAAGTTAGAGTCTTTTTTCTAATTTCCAGAATACTTATCTAAACATGATTGTGTATTAGATGTCTCAAACTATGTAAATGTCTGCCAGATGGTGAACCCTCTCAATTGCCTCATCATTCATCACTGCATCAGGGAGAATGTGAAGCTTCTGCCAGATACCAGCTCCATTCCTCATTTCTTTACAGAAATTCCTTTTCTGCACAAGGAGATGCACTGAGAGAAGCCAAAACTACATTTATCTTACTTTCAGGTTCAGTTCTGTATTTCTTTCTAGCTCTGATCTTCAATAAGCTGTTTAAATAAACTTTCTGTTTAGTGGTTACTTGAATTTCACACTAAGTGACCTTATCTGAAAGCTGTAATTCCATCACTGACACTTGGATGAACAAGTCCTTCTACCTGAGATGCACAACAACTCTAGCCATTAAAGGCAGGCTAATTCCTCTCCATCTTTGAACAAGTACTTCTGGAATAACTTTTCTTGATTTTTTGAGGAACATAAAAACATTCTTAAATGCATAAAAAATATTTTCAAGCACTGAGTCACATGAACAGGAAAATGAAGTACAGCACAATTAAAACAAAAATCTTCAAGCCACAGAATTCAACAGACTTGTCACTGGTAAGTAGATCTCTTAGAAAGATTAAACAAACTATAAAGGAAAACAAAATGACTGACAATTAATAAAATATATGTATAAAAGAGATAGCATAAGCATAAAGCAGGGTGGAGACTAAGGCCAGAGTAGAAATGCATCTGCATCTCACATTGAGACAGCTTAAATAAGTCATCAAAATACATTCTAAAAACTTACCTATAGGAATATAGACATGTAAGTATAAAAATCTGAGAGGTTCAAGCAACACAAGTTACAGCTAACAAATAAGACAAACCAAAACAAATCAAAGACAAATTCTATTACTTAAATGTAGTAAGAAACAGTGAGATTGGTACTAGCTGAAGCGATCAATCATTTTTTGAAATTCTGATGTTATCCTCTGCTTCACTGGAATTATTCACATAATTTGCAGTGAACAGCAAGAAACACATTCACAGCACTGCCCACACGTCGAGTGTGTATTTGAATACCAACAGTCAGTCATTCAAAACCTCTGAAATACCTAGAGCTTCAGACTTAAAAATAATTCAACATCATCCTAGTTCAAGGCTTTGTCCACCTTTGAAAATTTTATGATTCACCCGGAACTCGGTGCCATCATTCATATCTTCATTTTACACTTTAACAAATTCTCAAGTTCTACACACACCCCCCTTCATTTGCATGGTTCCCCTTAAGTCAAATTATGCCATTTCTCCTCAGTTGATAAAGCACACTAAGTCTCTTCATTAAGGCCACTCACTACTAAATATGTTGGAAAATAACAGGAGACTCTTCTACTGATCAAGGCTCTAAGTCCATCAAACAGAAATGAAGAAGAATTAAAAGTGGTTTTTGCATCTTGATTTCAAATTATTTTTAAAATACTGCAAATCATGTTTCTGTTAAAATATGAATGAAAATAATTCTTGTCATCAAAGTACAGTTAATAAATATGGGGGAAATGATTTTATGTACTTATTTGCCAACCACTTCTGTGGCCTTTAAACATTAATACAAAATGGAAGGCTTACAGACAAACACTACTGTTCTGAGAACTTGGTTATCACATTCAAAAATCTGCCACTTGGAAATATGAACTGTTTAGGACTCTAAAGAGTCAACAGTAACCTGGGACTACATACTAATGTAGTAGTAGTTTGTAAACATGGCATACCCCATCCATCCTAGTTTTTATCAAACTCTGTCTTCAAAGAGTCATTAGCACATGCAAACTGAGTACATGAGCAGGAAAAATTACATTATTTGAAAGCCAGATGAGTTCTTAAATGTGAAGGGAAAGTAAGTAGGAAACTGATTGCAGGTCTTCACCTGTAAAAAAACATTCCAACCACAGATTCACAATGGCACACCAGTGACAGAATTGGGTGTTTCGTGCTCTGATCTTATTCTCGTCCTACTACACCATTGAAAGATGCTTTTGGAGATGCTGCCTCAACCAGAGGATACCATTTGTCCAAGTCAATTGCTCCAAGCCTTCAGAGGTTAACGCCTTGGTCAGCCAGCCATTGGCCAAGCCCTACAGCAGGCTGACCCTTTCAGAGTAGTGGACAGGGCTCAGATAACCACAGCATGCCAGCCACACTCCACATCCTACCTAGAGTACCACCTATGCCTCCCAGCAAAGTTTCGCCCCCTGTACGGGGATCCACGCTTCAGCAGTGATAGAAACCAGCACATCAGTTTCTACAGCAGCAGGTTTGTTTGCCTTGCCACGGGTAACACAGTGACAGGTAAAGAACCATTTACCAAATATCCAAACACCATTATCTCTCATTCTCCTTTTTCCTAAAGCGATACCAAAGCAAAACCCCATGTCCAGCAGGAATCTCCAGCCCTGGCAATCCTCTTTCTTATCTAGGTCTGCTTAACAGCAAAGTGCCACTGATAGTAGTCTTCCCATCTGAGCTCACCAGCATTTCTACCCAATGTGAAACCATGCCTCCAAGGGACTTAATGTGCCACACGGACATGTACTTCAATAAACAGCAACTGCACTTTGTCATAAGAAACTGTCACCCTGCTGAAGTTTTAAAATTACTCCAATCCAGATGTGACACAATAAGCAACAAGAACACTTCAGTCTCCTTGTCTTGTTTGTTCTTCCTTACAGTACTTTTCTCCTGTGAGAGTCTTCTCTCATTTCCCTCTCTCTCTCTCTCTGTCCCATATTAGCTGTAATTGAAGCCACACTGGTGAGAACAGAACAAACCTGTAATAAAAATATTTTCGGGTACTAAAACGTCTGAGGGTATGTTAAAGGCACATATATCACTACAGTTTATCTTCTGTAAACCCAAGCTAACACTTCTATTCACAGTATGCTAAGCCACAGTAGTCCTATTTAAAACATTACTTGAGGAATAACTTTTATGTTATTGTTCAGGTGTCATAACTACAACAAGGGTGAGTTTGAAACCCCAGTATATGTTTCAAATAAAAATTAAATGCTAATCTGTATGAGGACAAAAGTTCAGTCATTTGTCAATTTATGCATTTACACTTCAGTTCTAGAAAAGCAAAGAAAAATATTTTAAATGCTGTAAACTGACATTATTAAATTACTGCACTACTATTCCCGTTTCTCAAAATACGTTTTCTTTGTATGCCATTCCCGACCTATTCATGCCATTCATTCAGGATTCTTGATACTTAACCTCTTACTCTTTCTCTTTTGAGCATCTGCTATGTCATGTGCATATTATTGTGCCTGAGAGAGAATATAAGAGTAAAAAAACTGGGTAACAGCAAAACAAGGCAAGAGCAAACAACTTGTTTGCTTAGATTGTAATTAATTATTTGCTTTAAAAATATGGAATTTCCAGAAGCCTATTGATTCAGCACCCTTGAAAATACATAAAACAATTTCCATACTACTATTACTGTACTACTATTACTGTTCTGACATTTCTAGATATCAAGCACTGTGACACTGAAAACAGCACTACCCAAATATAGCAAACAATATTTGCTCAGCAAATCCACACTACATTCATTTTTTTCCTATGATGGCTTTATCAATCACATCATTCTCTGGGAGAAAGCCCACCCTGACATCTAATTCAAGCCATGAAGCAATCTCTGAGATTTTGGCTCTTGCCAAAACTAATTGTGCAAGCAGCAAGTCACCACAAATTATTTTTTCAGGATGTTGTAAGATGTTTATTATGTTAAGATACAATTCATTATGTTGGGAATGACCTCTTCAGTGATCATTTTAAATTAAATGTTTTAATATTTTAAAACCCCTGTAGGCCTCATTGTAATGCAAATTATAAATACTATTTATTCAATCCTACTCAATAAATAAACAGGACAGAAATATATCCATGATCAAAATTAGAAGGTTTCTTCTATAATATATTGTCACATCTTCCAAGACAAATAGAATCAAACACAGAAAATACACAGCAAATTCCACGTTCATTAAGCTCCAGCCGTATTTCTTTAACAACCTAACACATTTGAAGGAGAAACATGCCTGAAGATTAACATAGCATGTCTTCATTAATGATTGTGACATATTTAGGTGTTCCTTCATTTGAGAACCTTTAAAATCATTGTAATAAACACCTACACCCTTGCTGAGGAGATATTGAGGTTATTACGGTTATCTTTTAGACACTCTACGAAAGTAGCTCTATAAATGTGCATTTGTACTTCACCCATTATTTTAGGATAGAAAGATAACCTTCAACAAGTATTCAATTTAAGTTCAGTCATCATAAAATAGCTCCAGTCTTGGGTAGTGCAGCTGAGCTCTTTGATTCAAGAATAGTAAGAATATGGAATACTAAACATGAAAATCTGCTCCCTTGATGAGATGGGACTTTATGCCAGATTTTTAGTCTACTTCAGCCTGCACAATTATAGTTAATTGGGATAAGAATGTGTGGCAAAAGCTAATTCTATGTTATCTAACAGAATCACTTGTTCAAAGTTTCTTACATTTGTTGAAAGTTCTTGTACTTTCAGCTGAATAGATGAAATTTTAACCCAATGAAGTTGTTGGTAAAATTAATGGACAAGTATTTCAGAGGATATTTAAGGTTCACGTAGTAGCTAAAGGTACAATCTAAAACAAGAGAATGCATGATAACCAAGCATTATATACCTCACTTACTCCTAGAACTAATGAATTTGAAATAATTGTGATTCCACAAGCAACTAAAGCTTTTCTTAGAGCGGAGGTATCACTGAGGACTTTCTCCTATATGGACCCTCAGCTAACATGCAGCTTCTTCACAGACAAAATGATTTCCAGAACTTCTCTTCTGCATCTGAGTAACATCTGCATGAAATTTATTGAGTCTTTACTATTTTCGAGATCCGCACTTTGTAATAAACCAAATCGCTACAGGCCAAGTTAAAAGTTGGAAGAAAGTATGTACAGACACACAGTGTGCCTTTGCAAAGTCATTTCCATAAGAAACTAAGCTAAAAACTGCAGTCATAATTTGGAAAATGACACTTTCTTCTCCAGAACACCTTTTTTTTATTTTGACTTAACTGGCAGTATGTGCCAGAGAGTCTGCTAGTATCCAAACAAAACTGTTTCATTAAAATCTGAAAATGCTGCTAGGCAATCTTCTCAGTTCTTTTACCTTAAGATACAGTCTTATTTTCCTATGCTTCTGTAATAACATATTACATAAAAATGGATGTTACATATATACTTTCTCAGTCAAGCAGAAAGATTTTTTTGCATCCATTTGACTGTGCATCCCTGTTGCTAACACATTAACTCAATACAACTCAACTCCTTGAATTTAGGTCAAAAAGGTCCTAGAAGGGAGAAGGCATGCACATATGCCTGATCCACACTCTAAACTTGAGCAGAGAAGGGAAAGCACCACAGAGGAAGCAGTTGGTGCCACAATTAAACAAGCCAAAGAACACAACCACAAAAGGACTGTAAAAGATAACGAGCCAGCAAATGCATGTTGAAATGCTCAAGGTTATTTCTCTGTAACAGTTAAAGATCAAACCACTCTGTTTTCTGTAATGTACTTGGGCATGATAACAACGAACCAATGCTGCAACCAGCACAGAACTCCATGATGTTAACCCAGGATGGGATCAATGTGGGTATTTATCAGAGGCACTGTCAAGGCTAGAGAACACCAAGTCCTTAAATGCTATAACCAGTCCAACTTGCAATCCCCCCCAGCAGGCCCAGGAGCCATTTCAGCTCAGGACTGCCCCCACCTCTGGGCTCAGGCCTTGCTCTCTGCCACTCCTGACCATTTGATCAGCCTTGTGAGATCAGAATCAGGACCCAACTCATCCACTGGTGTTTTTCTTGACTCAGGTGGTCTGCAGCAGAGACTCAGCCCTCAGCTTGTCCTCCCACTGACCCTTCCTGTAACTCCCCAGCATAAGAGGTCATTGGTTTCACCATCAGGCACAACCACAAACAATAAAAAGAAATCAAGAGAAATTAGTTTTCAAGTAACAGTTGAACAGCACAATGAATATGGACTTTTCCAAGTCGCCAAGAGCAGAGATGAGGAGGTTACTCTGAAACGCTGAATCAAACACTATCAGGCCAGTACTGAAGCAGCAAACTGAAAGATAAGGAGCAGTCCAAGGCCTCGTAATCAGACTTCTCTTGGGCAAGATGACAACAATGACTTCATCCCGCTGAGAGGAAAACCCTGCAGACCAGTGCAGAGGAGGCTCACCTGCAGGACAGACCGTTCAAACCAGTGATGACCCCAGCAGGCGGCTGAGTGCATTATGAAGTAATAACTGGCACGAGAAAAGATCCCTGAAGGGAGGCAAAGCAGCAAGGAAAACTAATGGTCTGTGCAGACTACACAGTTCTGAACAAAACATCGGCTCATGCTGGCAACAGTGCTCTGCTTGCAACAAAAACCTATGTAATGTTCCACAATGGTGCAAAACCAAAAAACTGCTTCAAGGCAGTTTGCAAAGTGATGCCCATCAGTGATTTGCCACAACTGGTCCATGACTTGCCACCACTGGTCAAGTTCATTGATGATATGAAGAGAAAGCATTTACAAATGGTAGCTCAGTGAGGGTACCACCTGTACCAGCACTCACAAGGTGCAACAGGCAGAATGAAGCTCTCCCTCTTCCCAATCACTATCTTCCATACTATACAGAAATCTTCGTTTAAATAGTAACGGTTCCTCTTGTGGATGGTATTGCTTTCCTCTCTGGTACTTTCTGGTTGATAGAAAGCCAACAAGGAAAAATCAATTTCTCACAAGGTTGTGTGAGAAATGTGGTGGTGAGATATACAGTACCTGTACATCTAGCATAAAGTTCATGGATAACAGCAGATGACTTCTGAAGAAAGAGCATATAAAACCAGCACACGTAAATGAATGCAGACTAACCTGTCCTTTGAGATTTCAAATTAAATATTGTTCATCTGTCTTCTCAGGCGTGCTACTGCCACACCTCAAAACAGTTAGCTGCTCCTGTAGATCTTTTTCACTTTCATATTTTCCTTCAAGTTCTAGAGTTCTAGGGCTTTTTTTTTCCTTGATTCTTTGATTTTTTTAATCAGCAGTCCTCTTATTTTATTAGGAGCTTTTCTTGCAGTCTTGTAAGTACCTCCTTAGACCAGTTCCTGTTAATTTAGTGGGGACTATGTCACACTCAGACCCACAGTATTCAAGACAGTTTTGGAAATCAATAAAAAGATATCTGCTTTCCCTTTTTACCTACCTTTAAGAAAAATAAAATCAGTAGAATGAAATTTAGTTTAGGAAAGGCAAGCTCTACCTTCAAAATCAAAATCTACTTTAGACCTCGCAAAGTATTTGATGAACTTCAACAGTTCATGAGAGCAATCTCAGAACAAATTAAATTAGAAACAGATATCACACTCCTTATACTATAGTATTCATGGATTTTGTATAGTTTTCTGGCTTATTATTTGTTCATTAATGCTGGTTGTTTTTATTTAAGCATTCTAATGCTTTTATAAAAGCAGAAACAGCTATGGAAGTAATAAGGCTAGTAGTACTAAAACATTTCAACATATTTTTGAAAATACAATTTATGCACTTCAGCATTTCTGATCTTACATGTGACCTCTCCAAAAAACAAAAATGATATCGACTACAGAAAATATGTTGTAATTATAGAGAAAAAGCCAGCAGTTGGGTGTACATTGTTTATATAACTGTATAATAGTTGTACGTAATCCAGGTGTGCATAATTATGGCCAATAATAACCATAAAAACCAAAGCACTTGCTTAGTTTTCATGATTCACTCACCAGAAAAAATTACACAGCAACCTCTATATAATCTTAGTTATGGTAAAAAGCATGTGCAAGAGATATTCTTATGTACTAATTCTAAATTCCATATTCTAACTTTTAATACTTTAAGTTTAAATATTTGACAATAATTAATTAAATATTTTTGAACCATACCAGAACACATTAAAAATAAGCCTAAATTTTACGGATAACCTCCTTCATAACTTAATATTCTTATTTTATATAGTCACACATCGTTCAATAGATAGTCAGATTATCCGAACACTGAAAGTTTTAAGGCCCTGAATATGAGAAACCCAAGTACTAGAAGTGCCTACACACAAACATACAGTAAATAGTACAACAGTAAATAGTACAATATCTATGCTTTTTTAATTACACACTCGTATGTACATCAAATAGTAAAAAAGTAAGCAAGTAGGTCTTTAGATTTAGTAGAATGAGAGACAAGCCACATGCATAAAAATCATAATTCTGTAGATATGGAATTAATTGTTAATATTTACTACTACAACTAGAGGGAAAAAAAGTACCACCAAACTGATAATCAGAGGAAAAAGCCGAGGTTAATCTATCCAGGTTCACTGTAGATGGGAAGTCTTTTTCTGGGGGCTTCGGGCCACATCTAGCAAGCAAGAGACAGGCAAGTCATACCAAGAATATGTCAGGACTCAATACTTGCAAAAATCTGTATGCAGAAAGATCAGAGCTTCCCTTTTTCTCTGACAGAGGAGGGGCCCCAGCTTTTATGCTTTTCTGGCAAATAGAGGGAACATGGCCAACTTTCTTTGCATTTGCTGGCCAAAAGCTGAGACAGTCTCTGTTGCAATTCAAACTTTGAAACCTTTATTGGGATGCATATGGTTGCTCACAGAATAGAGCTTTATTGTAAGCAAAATGGGTAAGGCGGGAAAAACAGGACACAAAGCCTTTTTTTTTTTTTTAATTGTCCATTGATTTCTTTGACTCAAATGCACAGAAAATGTATGGGAGAGTTTTGCTAAGTGTAAATTCAAGCAAAAACAAGCAAATGAAAGAATGAAAGTTGTTTTTTTCTTTCGTTCAAGGCTTTCCACTCTTTGCAACAGTAACCTCAGAGCTCCAACACTGTCATACCAAACAATTTTCTTTGCTTTAAATCTGTGCGCACACCTTCCTCAAATATTTTTATAGCTCTCCCACTAACTCATAAGTCAGTTCTATGCAGCTTTCTATAAAGTACCATGGTTGAAATGAAGTTCAGGGGTGCACTAAAGCTGTTATACAGGATAATATTGTGCTGTCCTGTTGTAACTGTGGTACAGTATCTTTTGTCCTCAGAAATTTTAGCCTCAAAACCAGTTTTCTGTATCTAGCCAACAGGACAACTGACTGCTCAGCATAAACATTTTCATTACCAACTTGCATAACAGAATAAAGAGTATGTGCAACAAAACAAGGGGATGACACAAACAAAAAGATAAGCTTTGGGCAAAGTAGAAGACATTTGCAAGTTCTAAGAGAATACACAAACTTGCCTCTTCTGGGAGGGTGGAAGTGAAGACCTCCAGAAAACCCATTACTGTCTGTGCATCTCTACCATTCCTACACCTATCAGGTAACAAAACTCCAAACAGATGTTATGATCTGAATCCTGAAAGAGAATTCAGGCAGGCATAGTAGTCTAATACTATACAGACATTTGAGAGATGTTACTGCATATTTTCACACTGACCTGTTTTATATCCTGCTGTCTAGGGAACTGTTTATTTCTACACACCACTACTGAACCTGGCTTGCAAATCTAGAATCACAGTTCACAAAGTATAAAGAATTAATTTCTGAAGGTGCTCCCAGTATTGCCAGTTCTTACAGTCATGTACTCAGAAAGGCACTGTTTTACCAGAAGTCCTAGTTGTATTACTATATGATTACTAGTTGTACTAGTAACATAATTATTCATCATCTCAACCTTAAAAACAGAACCTTTATTTATAAAAACAAGATGCAAATGGGAACAATAATGGTTTGAGAATTTTAAGACAAAAACGAAGGTTCCACACTTATTAATTTTAAGCCATACCAACCATAGAAGGGGAAGGATAATGACGATTTCGAATTTGATGCTCTAAACAGTTGGTGCTGACAACACGTTTTTCATATTAAAATCAGTTTGTTGGCATGCCCCCCAAATGGATTGGAATGACTAGACAAAACAGTGAAAATACATCTCAATTGCAGATATTATCCATTTATTAATATCACAAATCACTCAGTTATTTTTCTAATTCTCCCAAAGTTAATCTAAAATCCTAGTATTTTCTTATCTTGGTAAAGAAGAAGGAACATTTACAACCCAAAATGTTGCTGACTTCCAAGGTATTCGTATTCCTTTATACAAATGAATCTACAAAATTTTAAACAAGACTCTATTTTCCCTGACCCCTCAAGTCGTTATATCTCCTATTACACAAAAATAAGAAGTTTTAAGACAGAATGTCATGGTTTGACAGAATTTGCTGCACGAACATAATCACAGCAAGCAAAACATTCTTCCAAAAAGTGTTCATAATTGAGTGACACAGAGATCCAGCTAAAAACTTCTGCCATAGCTCAGAATTTGCTGGAACAAGAAAAAAATTTCAGCTGACCACTAAGAACAAAAAAAAAAAAAGGCATTGAATAATTCAAGAGACTCATAAATGCCTTCTTAGTCATGGGCCTAAACTAACGTTTTACAAGAATATTCTTTCTTTATAGCAAATCCAAAATGTTTCCATAATTATATGTAACCAAATTTAATCTGCACAAAGAGATTGGTAGTTGACGATATCTGCTTAACACAAACAAGAACAAACAGTATTAATATTATACTCTTTCTACACAGTGAAACTGGCTGCTAAAGCTAGATTTTTAATGACCACAACATTCCTATACCAGGGTACTACGTGTACACTTAACTTTTATTTTCTTTCAGAAAAGTTAGATGAGAATGGAAACAACTGTAAAGTGCATTTGGGGGTTCAACTGTATTTCCAAACTAGTTTCAGCTTTAGGCCTGTATCTACAAATGTTTTCTGCTTCAGTACCAAGAAGACTAGTTTGGCTTAGGTAAAAAAACCCACCTTCTTCTTCAACTCGACACATCTAAAAAGGAATAATTAAAGAATTAAAATAAACAATTCTGTTTCATACAGCAAGTTAGTTTAACCATGTATTGGAATCTTGTCATACAGTCTCTGAAATCTGTTTTAATTAGAGGGACAAAAGCATAACAATTATCACAATGAAAACAACGGCACCCAATGCTACATGGACTTGGCCTAAGCTAATATAATTTCATGAGGTGATGAAATACCGATAGCTACTTTCTAAATCCATCCAACAACAAAAAAAAACCCCTTAAAACGCTATAATTGTACTTAAATATTTAAATTACCCAGGCTAATGATATTAGGAATGCCTCT
Source organism: Oriolus oriolus (assembly GCA_013400235.1). Lineage (NCBI taxonomy): Eukaryota > Metazoa > Chordata > Aves > Passeriformes > Corvidae > Oriolus > Oriolus oriolus. The sequence goes on from VXBT01011130.1 coordinate 1,211,661, forward strand.
AAATGGGATTGTCATGGAGGTTTTAGTAAATGACACACATATGAAAGCATTCATTTTTATACTGTTTCTCCCTTAGACATTTCTAAGTCTACTGAGTGAACACCACCACTGAAGTTGAACTTCTTGCTTACAGTTTTCTGAATTAAAGCACAGAATGAGAACAGATGTATATCCAAATCAATAATGACAGCAATTTTGAGTGGCTCTTGAATCAAAAATATTTCCAACAGGTGTCCAACTGTTTGATTTTATTGTTTCTATTTTTGTTGTCTGTTGCATAAATTGATTATTCAGAAAAACAAAAACAAAGAAAGGTGCAATCATAACAAAACAAAGGTAATTACGCAAGATTCTCCCCTTTTTGTAAGTTGTTTGGGGGTAAAAATGCAAACAACAGACTATTCATGCTACACTGAAAATCTTCAAGGGCCCTAAAGGAGCCATATCAAGAAATATTCTTCACCTAAAAAATGCAGAAGTACCATAACACAAAAGACTTCAAGAAGAATTATCTGCCTCATCCTCTTTGACACCTTTGCCACTCAATATGTTACAAAATCGTGGCCCGTGGCATAGCTAAGGAGTGAACTCCAGAACCAAGCAGGGACTCAGCCTGTTTGCCAGCCCCTCCTGCAGTCAGGAATCCAGGGGGTTCCAGCCTGGCAGAGATACTCCTCTACGTTTACTACTTCTTGTAAGTCTGCTGAACTAAAATGGGTGCACATGGAGTGATCAGAAACTTAAACCTTTCACAAGAAATACCTGCAATGAGGTTATTTTCCCCACAGCTTTCAGTAGAAACAATGCATGTACTCACAGAACATCTGATATGCTTGAAAGTCACCGAAACTGTGACTATTTCTGGAAAAAGTTAGAAAAATACTAACCAATTACTAGAAATCTCTGCCCACCAATGCAACAATCTGATTATAAATGCATTTTAACATACTTGTCCAGACTGACCAATAACTAACTGGTTGAAAATACATCTTTGAAAAATGTCAGAGTATGAAAATTACCTAAAATTAGAACAGAAACAGAATACCATCTTCAAAACACAAACCAGCCTGCATATTAAAACACTGGGTTTTCTTTTTCCCTTGCAATTTGGTACATAGCTAAAAATCCGAAACCCTAAAGGAATTAAAAAGAAGGCATTCACATCAAGAAAGTTGTTCAAGAAGAAATCTACAGGTTGTTCTTTGATGTGAACTGTTGGTAGTGAACAAAGCAGTAGCTGGTCCGGTATGACCCTTTATCTTGTTAAATTGCAAAGGGAAACCAAGTTGGTTTTCCCCAAAACACTGCTGAAAGGTATTTGTACCACTACAGAAAGAAATTAACCTAATCCAAGCAACATTTGTACTTGGAGTAAAGGAATGCATTATGAAAATGTTTGAAAGAAGATGCAGTGTAACAAAAACCTCAAATACCAAAGATCACTGCAGCAGCATTCTTGCTGTATGCTGTAGCACAGACAGAGAAAAATACTGTGGGAGGAGAGATCTCACATCAGAGCATTGTCTGAAACAGCAGACAGCAAGGTCCTACTACACAAGGCAAGGTCAATGCAACTGGAGAGTCATCTGTTTAAGAAAACACACTATTATTAGATGCAAGTTGTGCAGCACTTGTGCACACTAATAGAATAAAACCATTACCCCAAAATAAATATTTTCAAATGGTAGCTTCGTTTGCTCTCAGTGTTTCTACCTTTTGTGTCTCATTTAAAACTTTGAAATGAGTAACATAAAGAATACTGAAAATACCTGAGCATTTAATTTTTTAATTACTTATGAAATGTTACAACTGAAAAGTACAACAGTATATTCAGTTTTCTTTTAATGAGGAGGCATCACTGAAAATGTTGTAACAAATTATTAAATATTACTTACTGATAGCAATGTAGAATAAAAAGTATCCCACAGTGGACAGCCTGTTTAAACTGTTATGGTATGCCTCAGACCACTGTGAGTAAAATGTCACAGTCCATATACTGGCCCACAGAATACACTTCCTTGTACAAGACTCAAGCCTGCACTGTCTCTATACTCAAATGCTAAGCCAAGTAGACATGAGTTTCGGATGTAAAGGATGCAGGAGGCAGCTCCATGGGGCACATCACATACTCCACAAGGTTTGTGTCCCTGCTGCTCTAAATCATTTACTGAAAGAGCTGGTATTACCTGTGGCACCATCACTGACACTTGGTAAACTGGAGCAATGTAGCGGACTCTGGAAGAAGGATAATTCTGGTGGGGAGTTGTGCTCGTTCCTCTTAGCTCTTGTAGTTTACCAGTTTTCAGTAAGTGCTGCCACATCAAGCTCTTGCTTGAACATGTTGGATTATTTATGAATGACTGGGCAGTTAAGAAGAAAGTACTGTGGATGGCCTAGTTTAAAATTGGTGACATTAATTATGTCTTGCACAGAGATGTCAGCATGACAGAGTATGCGAAACCAGAGGATCAGATTTTGATCCCACATCGACATATTTACAAATTAACTTATTTGTTTCAAGTAAAAGCAAATTCTGTGCCTCAAAACAAAAGAAAAATATTAAAGACCTCCCAATATACAAAATTCATAGAAAGTCTGTCAGTACTTTATCCTCAGCTCTTAAGCACAAGTCTTGTTTCAGCAGATAGATGTTTTGCTCAAAAAAATCAAGGAGTGAAATATGACCAATATCTGGCAGAACCATGACTGTGAAAAACCCCACCCACAAGCAGATACATATATATATATAGGCTTGCCAAGACAAATAAAGCAGTATGCAGAGTAAGCTGGACTGCTCTCACATAATATGTACTCAGTTATGTAGGCCCTCAAGTACATGTGCAACACCTCTCTTCTAAATGACTTAAAGGCTCAGGAAGGGACAAAATTAATCTAAGGAAAAACATGGATTTCATGTTAGCATGCTAACAGCTTTCTAAAACAGAGACATGATGAAAAGTGCTATTTCCAAATGAATCAGACTGCATATTAAAGGTACAGACAGCTGTTAACCTGCTGTCTGCACAATCAAATGATAGCCATTCCTCAATGAAATCATCAATGGCTGCATTGTGAACAGGCACGAGAGTAAGTCTGTCCATGCTGGAGCTGCATGATTAGCTCCAATGTTTCAGTTACTGGTATTTTCAAGGAGTACATAAAACAAAAAAAGAGATGTGAATTATTGCTAATAACACATATCATTGTAATTTACAAAATTTAAGAGTCACAGTCATGACCCAAAACTCATTTTGCAGTAAGTGCTGTAGAAACAGGAAACAAAATGACAACCTTCTGAAATGCGGTCATCAGTGTTTTAAAAGAAAAAATGTTCTTAAAGAAATGCTTTTGTAAATATGCACATAAATTAAGATGATCAGTAAAACCCCCCTAGTTTTAATGTTTAATGAAAAAAATCTCTATGCAAATCATGGACTTCTAATGAAATAATAGATCAATTACTTTTTGCCTCCTTTATAACTGAAGTTTTCCTTTAACTAATTCTCATTTCAAATCCAAGAACTATTGCTAAATTATAGCTGCTCTTCTCCAAAAAAGGAAGAGCTGCTAACTTAAGCAAAATGTTTCCAGGGATTATAAATCCACAGTCTTTCATGAACAGTCACAACTGTCACTTTTCAATATGCACCTTGCATGTGTATTGGATTTCAGTGCAGGTTCTAGTCACCAGTGGATCTTAACATTCATATTTCTCTTAAATAAAACAGCCCTTTGATAAAAGAAATACTTCTACAGGTACTTACAAATAGTGCTCAAACTGCTTCATGACATTCTTTTGCATAACCTAAATACAGAGAATTTCTTTTTCTCATATTACTAATCTCCCAAATCTCAAATTATCTTATCATCTGTTTCGTGAACTCGCTCTATGATTTTCAGCAAACAGTTTTGAGAAATTTTTTATTCTGCAGTAGGGCTTTCATGTTTCTTGATCTAAAAGTTTTACCTTGTGGCATTTTTTTCCTATGTAATGTCTTGGAGTTCTGGTTTGAACATCTCACTTTTATTGGATAAGATGTATCACATGAAATCAATGTTAACAGACAGACAGGATAGGAACTGCACTGCCTGGTCTACAGTCACCAAATCTTAATAACAAACTTTTTACCATGTATGAAAATGTGAATGAACTCATTACAGAATCTGAGATTACTCCCCCAATATGGCAGAACAAGAATGAATTCTATATAGATTACTAAGAAAGCAGGACTTTTAGTAATCCTCTGCAAATTTATGCAGCCTGGACATGCTCTTTTATGTCTCAGGAGCACTTCCTAATACACAAAACATTGTGTCTGTTTCTGGTTTCACCTTGTATGTTTCATTGCTCACAGATTTCCTTAGGTGTTTTTGTGATGATCACAAACATTGGTTGTTTGCCATTGACTTTTCAAGGGATGTGATACCACAGATCAGAGATTATTATTTGTAGCTGGAAAGACACAACTTCTTAAACTACATTAATAGTCACTGCTCTGCAATGATTACTAAGGGGCTGCTTCATAATTGGCAGGTTCTCTGATCCTCTTTCAAATACACAAATGTAAAGCATGGAAATATTTAGCAAACTTTCGTCATACAAACGTAGAGGATTGAAATATTTGGAAAACTTTTAATCAAACTTTTAGCATAATAAATACAACCAGAAGGCCAATTCTGCTCCTTGCACTAACACCTCACTATGAAAAAAAACATTTTACTGTTCCTTGAAGTACAGCTGATCCTTCAGGCATTTCTCTACCACTCTTAATCCAGCTCTTTCATTTCCTTTATCAAAAGCCCAGTTCACAGTCACCTGTATAGGCTCTTCCCTTTATCACCTGTGCTGGTGGCATCCCAAGAGGGTGCAGCAGAACAGATAAGCATCACACCTAGACACTTTGGTCCTGATCCTACAAACACTTCAGCGAAATTACTTCTGTAAGTGTTTGCAGACTTTGAGTCTTTCTAACTCAACAACACTTCACCAAGTGGGGCAAAGAGAAGTCTGGAGCTGGGAGGAATGCATTGCCCCTTCACGCCTGGGTGCCAGGGCCTGCAGCACCCCCAAAGAGCAGAGACCCACCGAGGGGGGGAGAGAGACAGCACCCCTGTCGCTTACAGCCACAGGCTCCTTCCAGCGCCACATCTCCGATGCGCTGCACCAATCTTGGACTAAAATTTGCCAGACTTCAACGTAAAACATGCAACTGTTTGTACAATCGCAGCGGAAGAGAGAAAGTGAGGGATTAATTTGAAACTATTTCTAACATGTGGGCTAAGGGCAGCCCACTCCAGTTTTCTTTTGCATTTGGGATTTTCTTGAACCCTCCCGGAGGAGGGGGAGAGCCCTTAAACCGAAGGTCAGGCGGGGAGGGCGCGGGCAGAGGGGGCTGCGGAACATGGCCGAAAGAGGAGCCCCCGCCCGCCCCCGGGCACGGCCGCAGCCCTCGGCAACCCCCCGGGGCCACGAGAGCCGGGAGGCCGGGACCCGGCCCCAGAGAAGCCCCGGACGAGAGCCAGCCACGCTCGGGAGTCAGGGAAAGAGCTCATGAAAGCGGGCGGGGGTGAGCAGGGGACGCACCTTTCAGCGTCCCCCCGGCATCTTCTCCTCCTCCTCCTCGGGTCGGCAGTGACTCCAGCGGCGGCGGGGCCGCGGCGGCGGAGCGCTCTGCGGGACGGGGCCGCCCCC